>CATIWM010004931.1:0-10131 GCA_949671775.1 Mallotus repandus | reverse complement strand
ATGCTTAATCCTAGAAGGAGGGATGATTCATTATTTCATTCAGAGATTTTTGGGGAGCAAGGAAGAGAAGCTGTGATTCAAGCAAAACCAAATTCATACAATGATTATTTTTATGTTTAGATTATTTTTGGTTTTAACTATCTCCATTATGTGTAACTAATTTACTTAGAGTTTAGGTTCGTGTAGCAAGACTACTCATTTGGATTCTTATTTTGATTCAATAAATTAATACACAGTCAATTTTGCATATTGATTTTATTTATTCTTGTATTTAATTTTAGGCCTGATTAAATGCATGTCTGTAGATAGATTATAGACAATGAAAGTTGCATAATTTATTAGCTCATAAACCTGTGAACTTAGGATCCACAATCACGAAAGTAAATGAGTCCTTTGGGGAGTATTAAATTGCTAAAAAGTTTAATAAGTTTTAATTAATTAATTTGACCATGAAACTAGACGGTAATTAACTTTGGCATGCTTGAATAAACTCGACGGAGAATTTAGGTAATTTGAGTAATTTACCGTTGACTGTGTTGAAAAATTGAATAAGAGTTGATCCTATAAATCGAGTAAGTGTCTCGTGAAGCCAATCCGGGCTCTAGTTTTCATCTATTGAATTCTTAAAGAAATATTTTAGATTTAGAATTTAACTTTGTTAGTTAATAATTTATGTCTTAATTAATCTGTTTGTTTGCTTGTGGAAATAAAATTAAGGCTAGTGCTTAGTATCAATCTCTTCATGGAAACGATAGTCGATACTCGAACTCTACTAGTTATATCGAACCATGCATTTGCGGAAATTTCCTAACAAAAATGATGCCTCAGATCCCTGTATGACATTTTATTTTTCCAGGAAATCAATCGAGCCGATGTTTTCAACAATAGCCAAAACCATTAAACCCTATTTACTGCTAATGAATAAAATAAACATTCAGCTAAGAATAAGCAACTTGGTATAATCTACAAATCTAGAAGAACAGTTTTGAAAATTGGCATTGGAAAAATGTGTTAGGAGACGGATATGGAAAGACCAGTTTGTTGTCTATCTTGAAGAGTTTTTCCCATCAAAGGTACTCTTCCGGGTCTCTGCCAACAAAAGTGACATTAAGAATAGAAATGCAAAAATGTGAGAGACCATAGAGTTTGAAAAAGGATTTCATTCAATTCCTTGAATATTTCCCGCAATAAGTGAGACTTCACCCACAATGGAGACAGGGATGAAATCTCCAGAGGATTAAATTGCTCCAGTAAATGAAATTTAACATCCTAATTAATATGCTGTATGTATTTATGAAATTTTCCTTTATTTATAAAGAAAAAATGAATCTATAAAAAAGAAAAAATTATATATTGGCAGCTTAACATAAAGCAGCAAAACATTAGTCCAAAAGTAATCTATTAACATAAATTATCACACAAAAGGAGCCCAAGAATCAACTCACAATAAGAATCCACAATAAACTAATTGGTACATGATTGGAAGCATCACAATGTATGCGCAATTTATTAGTCATTTTCCAATGAAACTAATATACGTCAATCATACATACAGATGACCAATCTAAATTAACTACGTTTAAACAAGAAGTGAATAGCGTAATCATAGAGTTGTCATTGTGTTTAAGAAAATTTGTTTGTTATGAGCATTATCATCATAAATTCATGTCTAACAAACAAAGGAGACGACTCTTGCTAGCACTCTTGTATCTGATTAAAGAAAACTAATCTCACCTCATAATTCTTGGCTCCCCCTTCACCTGCTTCTATACTAGAAATTCCGTGAAGATCTTCAGCAACTTTCTTACTGTTATCATCCTTCAAATAATTCTGCAAAGGATAAATAATAGACAATAGGTATACAGCTTTGATCCACCATAAGGTCACATAACTCCTCAAAAAACATGCAAAGAAAAGAAAAGAACAAAACAATAAATGGGAACATAACAAACCACCATTTCATTAAAGAACAAAACAATAAATGGGAAAATTACAAGCCACCATTTCATCTTATTTTCAGCCTGTTGTAGAGTATCTCTTAACTAGCACATGACTTGTATCATCCAAAAAAGCAGCATTATTAAGCAAAATTATTTAAAGCACATGCTCGATTACAAGCCAATTCAGGCACCTACACAAAAGTAAAACTTAAGAATTTATGGTAAAGAGAAGCAATGAGTAGAGGTCAGCAAAAATAATCGAGAACTGAAAAATTAAAATGAATTAATTTGGTTTAATTCAATATACAAATAAAATGTATTCAGTTTTGATTTTGTAAAAACCAAAATAATTTTGGTTCGGTCCTTTTTTCTAGTTAAAAATATAACTAAACTGAACCGAACTAAATTCTTAAATATTATAAATTTATATGAATATTTATGGTTTAATTGATCGGTTTAACATTAAATATTTCAAATTAGACCAATAATTTCAATTTTAGACATTTAAACTCATAATTAAATTATATGACAATAAAAAAATCCAAACCAAAAATATTTATATTCAGTTTAAATAATCAATTTGATTGGTTTTCTAAAAAGTAATAAATAAATAAATTTTTAAAAATTAACAATAATCTCATAAATATTATTTTAAAAAGTACAAAATTACAAAAATCCAATAAATTTAAAATTGCAAAAATTCAAAAGGCCCAAACCGATTAAACTTAACTAAATATTTTGATATAGTTTATTTCGGTTTACGATCTATTTGATTCGTTTCCATTATTTTTCAAATATTTTCAGTTTAAGTATAATTTTAAATTGAATCGATCAGACCTACGCACACACCTAGCAATGAGAAATAACGTGCAGACCACAACTGAAAAAGTATCCTAAAAATGGTCAAGAAACGCCTAATGACAACTTGCACAATTAAAAGAGAGAGGGAGAATGTGTTTGTTTGCAATGAAAAGCTTCTTTTAGCTCCTGCACATGTATACAAATGCATCAATGACGGAAAATAAAGAGTATTTTTGGATACAAATATTTTTCTTGTGCCTGTGCAGCGGTATGTAAAATATGCTACGCAGCGGTGTATGAAATATGCAATGATGGTAGTCAACAATCTTAATTGCAGTGCTATACAAACTAACTCTACCATTGTTGCATTCAAACAGAAAACCATGAATAGTGACACTGGTTCTCATCCCTAGTGGTACCCAACTGATAGTTTCCACGGGTTTTATGCACATCAGAGTTACTCATTGACGCCCACCCAAACAACAAATTCAAACATTCTCTCATTCTCATACTCTACTTGTTCAGATATAAAATTGAATCTGACATGAAAATCTTCCATCGCATGACAATGTTATTCTCCCGAAATATAGAATGCAGGCAGAAATTAATAAAGTGTGCTCATTAGAATTAGGACTTCCAACCAGATATTAAACTACTAAGGATGGAATTACACAGAAAGGAACAAGAACCGTCTCACTGGGTAGGCAATTTACCTGTGACATTCCATTGACTGCAAATGCTTTTCTGCGATGTGTTTCTATCTCCAATCAAGGCATCACTGCAGATCATTGACCCCTGAATTTTCTCCTGCATTATTTTCCTTAGTTTCAGTGTAGATCTCCTTGGCACTTGTCTGCAATAAAAGTTTTACAACATTAAGGAAAGACAAAGAACCTGCAACGTTACTGACATTTATATATTTTAAAGCATTTTATTCAGGGAGAACATAAACCCAAAATTGAATTAAAATGATATGCATTTGATAGGATGGCATGTCAAAACAATGTAGCACAGGTGGATTTCGTTTATTTGTATAAAAGCATTTGATTTTAAGAAGTATCTACTTTAAAGCCATATTTTACTATCCAACTGAAGCATTGTTGATTTCATAAAAACGGGGGAAGAAAATTCATATTTCTAGGTAATTTTAGTTCCCTTGACCTCTCTACAACAACAGCTAAAACCTACCACCAAGACACTGCATAATCTATCACAGCTTAAGCAACTCCAACAATACTATTCATGTGAAAATTAATGACACGACAGCTTAGTTCACTTCCCCTTTTCCCATTACAACCAACACAAGATTTTGACTTTTAAAGAGGTATGACAAAAAATCAAAACATAAACAAATATGCATAACATCACTACAAAATGTTGTACAAAAGCCCAACCACAATAGATGAAATACATTATAAGAGACAAGAAAAATCATCTGACCTCAAAACTCACAGCTCCTAATTCATCACTTCTGAAATCTTTGTTTACAAGATCCTCAAGATGTCCATTAGCATCATATTCATTCGAAGAAGTCTGCAGCGCAAAGCAAATAACATGTAATTCAAACAACGCTATTAATCAAAAACATTAGTCAGAATGCCATTTTTAAATGACCATGAGTATCTTTTTGAGTTAATTCCATATTGGCACAATAAATAGACAGATAGGACAATGCCAGAATCTGCATGTCCATCACTAGCAATGTCCCTAGGCTTGCCTAGCAATATTTTGAGGCAAGCCAATCTGTGTTGAAGGAAAGAAAAGAGGAAGGAGGGGCTTTCTCCCTGTAATAGATAAAATCATTGGCTCCTGGTGATCACACCACATTGAAGAACCACGATAAATAGTTGCCCTTATTACTTTAAAGCCTGAGAGCAGAATCATGCAACATGATAAAACTCAAGAGGAGTAATACCTGCAACCATCCTGTCTTTGCTAAGGAGCTACTCAGAGGTTCTCCGTTTAATACAATTGATGGAAGCCGACCAACATCCCATCCAAGTACCTTACAGATAACTTGTCCAAATGCCCTATGAGCCTTCTTCTTCTTTGTCCTTGATATTGCAGTGGCATGCTGTAGAAGCCCAGCACAACCCTTAAAACTCTTCCAGACCTACTTCCCTATGGTGCAACAAACCAGGCAACAAAATTCCCCATCTTCGTAATGATTCTCGTAATAATCCCTCAATTCATCAACTTCTACGAATAGTCTCAAAAAGAGCTTGAATTCTTCACATTCCTCTGACTCATCTTCATCCATCAAATCAATGTCACTATCCTCATCTCCATCACTTTCTGAATGAGATAAGATTGTTCTAAAACTTTTACATTTTTCAATAGACCTCAGTTGCAGCTGCACCATGGAAAATCTTGCTAGCTCTTCAGCAGATGCTGTACATGTCACTGAAGAGGTTTGAGAATTTAGTGTAGGCCAACCAGATGATATTGATGGGAGCTCATCAACAAGCTTTGGATGCGGCAATTTACCTGTCACATTTCATTGACTCCAAATGCTTTTCTGCGATGTGTTTATATCTCCAATCAAGACCTCACTACAGATCATTAATCCCTGAATTTTCTCCTACATTATTTACCTCGTTTCAGTGTACATTTCCTTGGCACTTGTCTGCAATAAAAGTTTTACAACATTAAGGAAAGACAAAGAACCTGCAACTTCAGGGAGAACATAGAAAATCCAAAATTGAATTAAAATGATATACATTTGATAGGATGGCACGTCAAAACAATGTAGCACTGATGAATTTCATTTATTTGTATACAAGCATTTGATTTTAAGAAGTATCTATTTTAATGTCATAGTTTACAATCCAACTGAAGCATTATTGATTTCATAAATCGGGGGAAGAAAATTCAAATTTCTTGGTAATTTTAGTTCCCTTGACCTCTCTCCAACAACGGCTAAAACCTACCACCAAAGCACTACATAGTCTGTCACAGCTTAAGTATCTCCAACAATATTATGCATGTGAAAATTAATGACACGACAACTTAGTTCACCTCCCCTTTTTCCCATTATAACCAAAATAAGATTTTGACTTCCAAAGAGGTACGGCAAAAAACAAAAACATAAACAAATATGCATAACTTCGCTACAAAATATTGTACAAAAGTCCAACCACAATAGATGAAATCCATTATAGGAGACAAGAAAAATCATCTGACCGCAAAACTCACAGCTCCTAATTCATCAGTTCTGAAATCCTCAAGATGTCCATTGGTATCATCTTCATTCGAAGAAGTCTGCAGTGCAAAGCGAATAACATGTAATTCAAACAATGCTATTAATCAAACACATTAGTCAGAATGCCATTTTTAAATGAACATGAGTATCTTTTTGAGTTAATTCCAGATTGGCACAATAAATAGACAGCTAGGACAATGCTATAATCTACATATCCATCCCTAGCAATGTCCCTACGCTGGCCTAGCAATATTTTGAGACAAGCCAATCTGTGTTAAAGGAAAGAAAAGAGGAAGTAGGGGCTGTCTCCCTGTAATAGATAAAATCATTGCCTCCTGGTGATCATGCCACATTGAAGAACCACTATAAATACTTGCCCTTATTACTTTAAGGCCAAAGAGCAGAATCATGCAACATGATTAAACTTAAGAGGAGTAATACCTGCAGCTTTCCTGTCTTTGCTAAGGAGCTACTCAAAGGTTCTCCCTTTAATACAATTGATGGAAGCCAACCAACATCCCATCCAAGTACCTTACAGATTGTTGGAGTGTGAATAGAATAATTAAAAATTTAGAAGGAAAAATTAAGGAGAAAATTGAGGGAAGAAATGAGGGAATGATTTATGTAATTAGTGATTGTATTTCCAAAATAGATTTATGTAGGTACTATAAATATGTGGATCATTTTGTAAAGAAAAATATATGAAAAATAGAAGATCTCTCTTCGTCCAATTCTCTTCTCTATTGTTAACATAGTATCAGAGCAGACGATCCTAAGGCTCTAAAAATCCATAACAATGGCAGAATTGACATACCTAGTGGCTATAGGAGAGAAACCTTATGCTTCTACTTTAAACGACCTTAGGATGAGAATGCAACAAGCATTGACCCAGACTATAACAACTTCGATTCTAGACAACTTAGGTACTCAAATGGGTATCAAACTTCATGGAAAAACTATGCTCTCTAATCTCAAGTAATGGGGATGTTCATAGCGGGCAAAGACAAACTTGGATACATCCTCAGTGATACTATACAGCCTGAGTCAATAGATCCAGCCTTCTAGAGGTTGAAAATGGAGAATGTTATTGTAAAAGGATGGCTGATAAACTCAATGTAACAATCTCTGATTGGCAACTTCATTCGATATCCAACTGCCAAACAGGTATGTGATTCTATTGCTATTAACTTTTTTGATGGATCAAACACTTTCCAAATATAAGAGCTAAAATGGCGGGTAGCTTAGATGAGATAAGATGGAGGATCCATTGAGTCATACTACAATACTCTCTAAGGATTGTGGAGGGAGATATACTTTCGGGGACCAAATCCGATGAAGTATTATGAGGATATCCAAATCTACAACAATAACATACAAGAAGATAGGGTCTACACCTTCCTGGATGGGTTAAATGATCAGCTAGATAAAGTCTGAAGTAATGTACTATAGATCCGACCATTTCCCACAGTCGAACAAGCTTATGCTCAGGTCCGATGAGAGGAAAACCCGACTAGCTGTAATATTGAGTGGAAACTCGGAAACCACACCGAGTACTGTAATAATCTCTAAAAGGTACAGGGCTCCTCAAATGGGCTTACAGATGACCAAAATCAGAGCATCTACCAGTGGAAAGAAGAAGGGCAAGGGAACTGACGAAGGATACACCCATTATGGGAACCCTAAACACACTCGAAATACATACTTAAAAAATACACGGGTATCTCGAGTGGTGGCGCTATTTGAAGAAGAATCAAGAAATAGATTCGAGCAAAGGTACTAGCCGTGCAGCACTTGCTACAGGACGAAATACCGATACAGAGTATCTAGTGTCAAGTATCAACTCTACTGAAAACACAATTGACTCTTCTAATGGTTTAGGAAACAAAGGTTATGGTTTATCTTGTTCTCAACAGCAAGCTCCAAATGAATGGATCATTGACTCTAAGGCATCAAACCACATGACATTTTATCCTAAAGACTTTATGGAATTTAATCAACCCAAATGAGCATGTATTGAAAATTCTAATAGGATTACATACCCTGTTACAAGAGCTAGAAAAGTAGCAGTATCCCCATCATTCTCTTTACCCAGCACCTGACTAGTTCCTTCACTATCAAAAAAACTGCTATCTATAGGCCAGGCTACCGAGGAATTAAATTATTGTGCATTAATATATCCAAATTTATGTTTATTTTAGGAGATTATTGATCGTGGTACTAAAAGAGGGGGGTTGTACTACATGGATGACTTCAGTCTAGGATGAGCAAACATTGTGCACCAAACAAATAGCAAAGGCCAACAGATCATGTTATGGCACCAAAGGTTATGGCACCAAAGATTGTGACACCCATCAATTAGTTATATGAAACATATATTCCTGATTTTTTTATCAAAGTCAGATGAATCCGAGTTAGATGTCAAACTTATATTTTAGCAAAAAGTCATCGTGTATCTTACCTAATACACTCAAATAAAAGTTATATTCCTTTTGCCTTAGTTCATTATGATGTTTGGGGACCCACTCCTTCCTCAGATAGTTCAATCTATAAATGGTTTGTCACCTTCATTGATGATTGTACATGTTTGCCTTGGTTGTATCTAATGAAACATAAGCATGAAGTGTTTGGTATATTTAGATCTTTCCATAACATGATCAGGACTCAATTCTCAACCAAACTACAAATACTTCATTCGAACAATGGAGCAGAATATGTCAACCACGAGTTTCAACAGTACTTCCAAACCCATGGCCTACATTATGAGACCTCATATTCTCACACACCACAACAGAGGGTTTCGGAAAGAAAAAATAGGCACATACTGGAAACGGCTCGAGCCCTCTTGATTGAAGCTCATGCACCTAGACGGTATTAGACTGATGTTGTAGGTACTATAGTATATCTATTGAACAGACTGCCAACTCGAGTCCTGGACTTTGACACTCCTCTCTAAACACTTGTCCATCATGTACATCTACCTTTGGTTCTTATACAACCTCCATGACTATTTGGATCAATATTCTATGTTCATCTTCCTAAAACCCAGTGAACAAAGCTTGATCCATGTGCCATTTGTGGTGTTTCTTGGGATATAGAGCTCAAAAGAAGGGATACCGATGTTATAATTTGATAACTCGACATCTATAAACCATTATGGATGTGACGTTTCTTGAATTAGAAATGTACTTCTTGTAACAAGATACCCATTCTTTACTTCAGGGGGAGAGAAGGAATGAAGATCAGAATTGGGTATTATAGAACTAAATGAAGTAAGGTTCACGAAATTTCGAGCATGATATGGGAAACTTGGAGACTAGTTCACAGGATTTCGAGTATATTGAACATGGTCTTAAATAACTGTATCATTATCCATTTCGGTATCCATAACGGTGTAACAATATCGGACTGAATCTGATTGATTCAGACTGTATCATTCGGCATTACCGTGAAAAATACAAAATAATCAATAAAATGCACCATATTAATAAAAATCCAAATTAAACTTTAACATCTAAAATAATAAGTTAAGAATTACTTAAAAAATATATAGTTGCACTAAAAAATATACATTTGAAAAAATAAGAAAATAAAATAAAATTTATTATTTACTATAATAAAAAATGACATAAGAAAATAAATCAAAGCTATAATAAGTAAATAATTATATTATATTAATATGATATTATTACAAACTTTTTAACAGATACAATAATAATAGAAATCACCACCAAAACAAGTGACATGGAGGATCTTGATTACTAGGCCCAACATTATAATCATCAACATTTTAGTTGCTCATTTGAGATGGGAATAAGTTAAAAAATGAACTCCCTTCGTTGAATGTAGTAGAATGACTTTGAAATTCAAGCATATTATTGGGATACTTTTCAGTAGTATTCACTTCATTCTCAAATCTACTTGGATAATTTTGGTATTGGTCTTGCTAATTCCAATTATTAGAGGGTAGTCCATAATATCGTAGAGGATCAAATGCATTCATGTAACGACTAAACCCATAATCTTGATTTGCAATAGTCGAAGTTGAACTACTTTAACCTCCACTGATTTCATATCCAAATTCATATTGTCGTGGTGCAAAATTAGATAGAATATTTGGAGAACCATATGGATAAGAAAATGAAGGTATATCATTTGAATAATTAGAATCTACATAATATCCATAGCTTG
>CATIWM010004923.1:0-16511 GCA_949671775.1 Mallotus repandus | reverse complement strand
AATCATGATTATATAAAATAGGCAATATTAGAGACAATAACAGATCTTCATTACTAAAAAACAACATAAACAGAAATTTGAATCCCTGAAAAACAACAATTTTCTGATAAAAAATTCAAACCAATAGTGAATAGTCCTCTAACAACAACCAAATTGACTGATTTAAATTGAAAATAACTTTGTTAAATCTTCTTCCACAAAGCTTAGGAATGCTTATGATTAGGAGAAAAATAATAATTATATGCTAGCTTTGTGATATTTTAAGAAGTTTATTATTGATTCAATTTTTTGTATTGTATTTTTTTCTTATGGAAAATCACATATATTGAATTTTTTTTTTGAGAATATATATTGAATATATTATGACTAGAATTTTTAAAATTGCTGATTAAAATTTAAAACTGCTCTAATAATGGAGCACTAAGAGTTCTACTGGGTGCCCTCATTGGTTTAAAACTTGATTATTCGTGGCTCTTATCGGTTTCTTATATTCCACCATGAGGTGTATACATACACCAAAAGTAAAAATGATGGAATGACATAACAATATAAAGTAAACTTTAAGAAATATATTTACTTTAATTAGAATATGTAAAAACTTTTCCACTTAAATAGAATATTTTAATTCTTAAGCCACAGGGTCAAATTGTACCTTATGTTTTGCCCTAATTTCACGTTGATCCCTTACATAGTTTTTAAGCTAAATTCAAATTTTAACTTTATAAATTAAGATTATATTAAATCTTTATTGAGTACAATTATAATTTTTTTAGTATAATTAAATTTTATAAATTAATAAAAAATAATTTTAAGGGTTACTAATAAAAAAATTTGATAAAGTTTTCTAATATATATATATAACATAATTATAAAGTTTTAAAAGTTACCTATAAAATATATTTTTTAAATTTTTTTCTTAAATTTTAAAAACTTTACAATTAAGTGATATATATATTTCAAATAAATGACCAATTTTATTCATTAATATAAATAGTAAATTGATAATTAACCAAAAATTTAATTTTAATGCTTGACTAAAAATTTTTTAAGTTTCATTAATTAGTTTAATTTTTTAAACCTACACAATAATTGATAAATAAAATTTTTTTATTCAATTGTTAAAATTAAATTTTAGATCAATTATCAATTTACTATTTATATTAAATGAATAAAATTGGTCATTTATTTGAAATATATATCACTTAATTGTAAAGTTTTTAAAATTCAAGAAAAAACTAAAAAATATATATTTTATTGGTTTAAAAACTTTAAAACTTTATAATTATTATATATATATATATATTTTAAAAATTTATCAATTTTTTGTTAGTAAACCTTAAAATTAAGTTTTTATTAATCTATAGGATTTAATTGTACTAAACAAAAGTTACATGACTTAGGGCACGTTTAGATCGGGGTTAAAGAAATAGAGTGTAATAGTTACAAGTGTAACTTTTAAGGAAGTAACAGTTATAAGTGTAATGATTAAGCTGTTAACCTTGTTTGGTAAATCAAGGATAATTGATAAATTGTAATATGACATTTTTTAAGAAAAAAATTATATAGTTGATAAAATTTATTATTAAATATTTAGAAATAATAAAAATAAATAAATAATTATTTAAAACATCAAACGTGTATATAATTATTTAAATAATATATTCATATACATTTTAAAAAGTAACAAAAATATTATAAGACCTAGATTTCACAAATAATAAAAAATTGCAGAGAAAAATAAAATCAATGAAATTATCATAAAATAAAAATTTAAATTGACTCGCACATTTTTTTTTATAGATTTGATTAGTAGCTGCTTAATAAAAAAATTAAAGTAATCTGATGAAGGTAGAGAAATAAAAAATAAAGAGTGCTCTCTTAAATGCATATATTTTTATTGTTACATGTCTTTAACCTACTCTCAGCTAGGTTAATAAAAATAGGCTTAATTATTAAGGAAGTTAAATGTTAACTTTGGACTTTTAAAGTTTACCAAACAAGGGTAAAAAGGTTAATGTATTATAGGAGTAACATTTAACCCCTTTAATCTTCGTCCAAACACACCCTTAGCTGTACTTAGTAAAGGTCCAATATGATTTTTACTTACAAAATCTCAAAAAATATTTAAGGGTCCAATGTAAAATTAGGACGAAATATGAGGGTCCAATTTGACCCTTTGATCTAATTCTTAAATGTCATAAACATACCAGTCAAGTAACTTCAATTATACCCACTTGAAATAATAATCAAGTATGTTTTGAAACCAAAATCTAAAAGTCTAGTTGTGTAGTGCTAAAATTTTGCCTTGGTATTTTTATGGTTACGTTTTTGAAACTTTACTTTTGTGCGTTTAAGTTATTTTACAAGCTTTTGCTATTGTTTCAATGTATGTTTTAAGATCTGTTTAGTTTAGTTATTTATAACAATTGATAGTTGGTAGTTGTTGCGGATGGTTGATAATTGATTATTAATTGTTAATGGCGTAAAAATGAATAATTTAATAAAATTTTGTTAGCTGTTATTATTAGTTGATAACTTTATTTTCGAAACCTCTGAGTCTTACAGTTAAGCAATCAACAAAGGGGCAAGGTGAGATATGGGGTTTCTCTCACAAACCTTTTGATGCCTAAATCAGAGAGGGTAGAGAGAATTTATAGAGATAAAGAGTGAGTAATGAGCTAAAGGAATAGAATGAATCAATAGAGAATGTGATGTGCAAACCTGGGAGAAATAGGATTCCTCTTTCATGTTAGACTTGTGCCCATTGGAGGAGTTTCTTCCTGATTCATGAGTCTTCTTAATAAGGGACTCCTTTTCCTACTTGGATTGGGCATCCTTGTTCTGCAAGTATCCTTATTTAGGAAAATAAAATATTAAGAAATATATTTGTGAGGTATTAAGAGTTCCCCCCGAAAGTCTGTTCGGATATTTATGTCCGAGATTCCTAGAGTTCAGAGATGCAGTTATAATAACTCGGAGTAGTGACTTTTTTTTCTGAGAGATGGTAATGATCATGGTTAATGTTGAAGGGTGAGTTGAGGTGGCCAGCCTCAGTCACTGAAGATAAGGATGCTCGGTACTAAGTCTTGAAATTCTTAATTTCAAAGTAGAATAAATATGAAGATGCCAGCTGGACTTATAGATGCTCGGTGTTTATGAAACGTCCCAAGGGATTAACCTACCAGTGTTATGAAACGACCTGATGGAACCAGCTAATGCTAGGGTTTTAATGCTCAATACTAAAAAGTGACCCAAGTCTTTAACCTCAGTATTTTCAAAGCGACATGAGGGTGCTAGTTTCCATATATACTAGACTTTGAGATGCTTGGTACTAAAGAGTGACCCAATATTGAGCCTCAACACTGTAAAGCGACCTAAGGGTGCTAGTTTCCATATATACTAGACTTTGAGATGCTCGGTACTAAAGAGTGACTCGAGATTGAGCCTTAGTACTATAGAAGTGACCTAAGGGTGCTAGTTTCCATATATACTAGACTTTGAGATGCTTGGTACTAAAGACCAACCTGAGATCTGAAGAAGTATGTTGCATTTAATATTCACGTCTTTTGAAATGCCTCATTTCAAATTTAAAACCGTCACATATACTCATATGTCATAAAAGGAAACATTTCGAATGGTGAGGTGGTAGCTGAAGAATCATGTCAGTTGAAAGGACAACGCTTTTGGTAACCGCACTAATGATGAGTTTTATTTTAGGTTATATTAACAGTTGTACCCTTGGAAAGTATGGTTTGATTACTCCGGCATTGAGGGTAGTCGGAGTCCTTCTGGAACCTTCTTTGGACTTATAAATTGCCAATCTATATGTTGAAAAATCACTTTTGTGTTCTTCCCTTGCCTCATTCTATTCATTTTGCTTTATGCTTCTTCTGTCTTTAAGTGATATCAAATGCAACATCTCTCGCGTTCTCTGTGAATAATCTCTACTTGGTTATTCAGGTTAAAACCTCTACCTTTCTTATATTATTCTTTTGCTTCTCTTTATTGCAAGTGTGATGGCTCTCAAAGAGCAAGTGAAATATGATCTGTTTGAGTCTATGGTAGATTAAAGTATGTTGAAGTGGTATAGGAAACAGTTTGGGATTTCATGGGAATAAATTCTGCATACTGTGGATAGAGAATTTAAGGCTCATATAACCATGGTCGAGATGACAAAAATAGTAGTCTATTTTGATCAAATTGAGGGGGGGGGGGGGTTAAGGTTTCCCCTATATCCTTTTGTGAGAACTTTCGTGAACCATTACAACATTGCTCCTGGCCAACTTCACCCTAACAGTTACCATATCTTAACTAGGTACATAGAACTTATGCATAGGATGGATAAATTACCGAATATAGCCCATTTTTTATATATGTATAGTTTGGCCAAGAAAATGGGAGAACTGACTTCTCTCTGTCGGTGGTCCCAAAATACAATATCTTTATAAAACTGTTTGATTTGCCTAAATCTTGGAGACACAGATTCTTTGTGGTCGAGCATCCTGCAGACTTCATCAATGTCCAGTGCCTCTGGGCAGAGGATTGCTATCGAATGAAGCAACCTTCAAGATTGTCGGATGAAGAGTCCAGTTTAATAAAAAGACTACATGAACAAAGTATAATAGAGAGTGTATCTAGTGAGACTTTCTCTCAGTGTTCTCCGGACATTTTGAATAGAGACAATAATAGTGAGTTCTGAGCTTCATTGAAGGTATCTTTTTGACTTTTCTTTTCCTTTTATTTATAGACGGGCTGACTATTTTAAATTTGTGGATGGGCTGAAACTTTGAGATGATGAGCAAGCAGCAACACAAGAGCAAGAACAGGAGGTCACAAACTTGACCCTAGATCAAGAGATTATTGAGGTTCAGTTTAATCCTCAATTAAGTGTCGGTAAGGATCTAGCGGTAATCCTAGCTCGAGTTGAAGCTTCTAAAGTGCCCAAAAAATGTTCTCAAGATAAGGACCTTGATAAAGAGGAGTTGATAAAAGGGAGTGGATTATATGTCAAGTGTCCTTGGATACCTAGATGTCCGGATATGAGGAAGTGGATTATGCAAAAAATAACCCCTACGAGCATTTAGAATGTTCAAGTGAGGGATCAGTATGCCGAATGTCTGTGTCTTCTGACGGGCATTCTCTGGTGGATGGCTATTGATAAGAATGAACTGTCTAATGCTTTGATCTCTCATACTATGGAGGTATTTATTGGACTTTATTGTTATTGACACCTTCATATAGAATTTCTTAGGCCTGAGCATATTTTCTTTTTAGCTGGCACAGGGGTTATTGTTGTGGAAGGACAACCAATACTTCCTAAAGAGCGAAAATAGTTTGAAGGAGGAGAGGAGAGGCTCTATTGTTATAGAGTATGAGGAAAAACTAAAAAGAGCAAAGAAGGCGCTCAAGCTTTGCCAAACCAAGCATGCTGAAGCAAAGTTTGAGGCTGAAGCGAGCCAAAAGAAGATTCAGGAACTAGAGCATTCACAAGCTTAACTTACTACTAGGATCGAGCAACAAGACTCTGAGCTCATCACTTTGAAGAAAGAACTCGCTGAAGAAAAGAAATCTTGGGGTGATGACATAAAGACCTATCAAAAAATGAGTAAGGGATTTCTTAAAGCTGACAAATCTAAGTGCTGGAGGATATTAATTGCTCAGCATTAAGACTTAGACTTTGTTGATCTTGAGAAGATTACTCCAAATGATCTAGCAAGGCTTGCTACTGAGGAGGATGCTGCTAGTAAACAATCGAAGGTTCCACAGGTTGCTGGAAAAAGGATAACTGTTGAGAAATTAACTCTTAAGCATCCTGGCGATCTTGGGGAAAAGTAAGCTGCTGAGGCAACTCAGTTGCTTCTGATGTCCAGATCTCTGATAATGTAGATCTTCCTTCAACTAATGGAGGAATGCCTCATGAGATCGAGGGCTACTATACATACTTAATGTATTCTTTTTTTTTGAATTGATGTACTATAATTTATGAGGAAATCAGAAGTGATTTTATTGCACCAGAACTGTCCTTTTTACATCGAGTACTTTTCTTTACTAATAATATTTTCCAAGGCTATCCAAATTCCAGTATTAAGGTAACTTTTTCCCTTGCGCATCTTTTATCTTATGTGCACCCTTAGTGGTCTTTTCTATAATTTGGTAGGGGCCTTCCCAATTAGGTCTGAGCTTGCCTGTTCTGGAGTTTCCTTTGCCAAGATCTGCCCTTCTCATCACGAGGTTTTTGACCTTGAATTTTCTTGATCGAACATGCTTGCTGTGATACCTGATAACTTTTTATTTCTGAGCTTCTATGACAATGGATACTCGTTCCCTTCTTTCTTTAAGCAAGTCTAGGCATATCCGAGCATTGAGATTGTTGATATCTGGATCCAAATCTCCTGTTACTCGGTAGGTTGATGATCTGATTTCTACAGGTATTATTACATCCATTCCATATGTTAGCCTAAAGGGTGTTTCTCCTATTGAACTTATGGGTGTTGTTCTGTATGCCCAAATGATATTGTTGAGTTCTTCAACCCAGTTTCCTTTTTTCTCGTCTAACCTCTTCTTCAACCTTTGCATAATGATTCTATTAGTGACTTCTGTCTACCCATTTATTTGAGGATGAGCTACTGAGGTGAATCTGAGCTTGATGCCAAGATCTGAATAGAATGTCTTAAACTTATCACTGTCAAACTGCTTCCCATTATTTGTGATCAAAGTATGAGGTATGCCAAATCTGTAAATAACCTTTTTCTAGAAGAAATGTTAAATCTAAGCTTCGGTAATAGTTGGAACAGCTTCTACTTCCACCCACTTGGTAAAATGATCTACGGCTACAATTAGGAACTTCTTTTGAGATGTTAACACTAGGAATAGGCCTAGGATATCCATTCCCCAATTAGCAAAGGGCCATGGACTTCCAACGGGATACTGGGTGTTGGAAGGCTTGTGAGTTAAGTGAGCAAACTATTGGCACTTGGGGCATTTTTTAATAAGCTGTAGTGCATCCCTAGACATGTTCGGCTAGTAGTATCCTTACAATAACGCCTTCCAAACTAATGAAATTTGGGCTTCATGAGCCCCACATATCCCTTCATGGATCTCTCTGAGCTTGTAGTTGCCTTCTTTTAGAGATACACACTTTGACCATGGGTGAGACAAAGATCTTCTGTAGAGTTCGCCATTATACATGGAGTAGTATGTGACTTTGAGCTTTAATTTTTAGGCTTTGAGCTTATCTTGGGGCAAGATACCTTGGTCCAGATACTGAATGATTGGCTTCATTCACTCTGCTACTTCTTGAGTGTTCATCAATTCTACTTCTTCAATACTCGGCTTGGTCAGTTCCTCAGTTAGCTTTAGTTTTTTTAACACTTGGTTGCCTTCTGATGCTGATTTTGCTAACAGACCTGCCTCTATGTTTTCACTTGTGGGAATTTATAGTATTTCCTACTATTCCCTTTCCTACTCAAGGTTCTTTAGGAGTTGTCTTGCCTTTTCTGCATACTTAATCATGCTCGGTTATTTAACTTGGTATGTTCCTTTGACTTGGTTAACCACTAGTTAAGAATCAGAGTATACTTTAAGATGCTAAACTCTGACCTCTATGGCTAACTTAAGTCTTGTAAGTAGTGCTTCATACTCAGCTACATTGTTGGTGGCATTATACTTTATCTAGACTACATATTTGATTCTGACCTTGCTTGGCCTAATCAGAACAATTCTAGCTCCGTATCCTTGTCCTCCAGATGCTCTATCTATGTACAGTTTTCATTCTAGGTATGAAAGAGAGGCTGCTTCTTCTACCGTCATCTCTTGAACAAAGTCTGCTAATGCGTGAGCCTTTACTTATTGGTGAGGCTTGTAGCTAATGTCAAACTTGCCTAGTTAGACTGACCATTGGACAAGTCGTCCTAAAGTTTTAGGCCTCTGGAGGATTTTTTGTAAAGGAAAGTTGGTTCTGACAATGATTAAGTGAGCCTGAAAGTACTATTGGAGCTTTTTGGACATATGGATGACCATCATAACAAGCTTGTCTAATTTAGGGTATTAGATCTCCGAGCCTTTGAGCATTTTACTGATATAGTAAACTGGACTCTGCTGACTTCCTTCTTCTCAGACTAATACTGAAGTAATTGACTCGTGACCAATAGAGAGATACAAGTATAAAGTTTCTTTTAGACTTTTCTTTAGCTATTTGCAAAGCTTGGACTTAATTAACTGGTTCTGGGTTGGCACCTTATTTTTCTGTCTCTAAGGATTATAGAGAAAATGCTTCTAACTGAGGTTTGACAGCCAGTTAGTAGCACTGCCTAGCCATAGCTTGGTGTTCGAGAATTGTTATTACTCAGTCTTTGAGAGTAATCTTTATAGTTAGGCATCTAATGTTTGTGGCTGCATCAATCTTGTACATAATTGGCCTTCTGATAATTCCACTATACGTGAGTGGGAGATCTACTATGTTGACCAGGGATTTAATAGCTTTGATGTCTTTAGTTTTTTTTATTTTCGTATTCCACCATCAGTTCTACCATTCCTATAAGTTGAGTTGTACCTCTGCAGAAGCTTGTGATGGGGTTTTGAATGATTTTTAAATCGGTGATAGAACCTCTCATTGCTTGGTATGCCCTCCAAGATAAGGCGTTGATAGTGCTCCCATCATCAATCAGGAGCCTCTTTACCAGATAGTTCTGGATATATACGCTTACAACCCAGGCATCGTTATGAGGATGTTGAGCATGTTCTCCATCTTCTGGTTTAAAGGTAATGGTTAATCTTTGCCTTGTCAGTAGGCATTCCTCCTTTCGAGTCCTTTTCAATTTTTTCTCAGTTGGCACCTCACCTCTGATGATCATATTGATGACTCTTGTAATGTCATTGCATGCTTTTCTTCTGATTAGGTCAATCTCAATCTTTCCTGACATTATCTGTAAATCTACCCAGCTTTCCATTCTTGATCAATTATTCAATCGCCCAGCTGAGGTCTTGACATGTGTCTATGTCATGCCCGAAATCTTAATGGTATTGACAGTAGTACCTTCTATCCAGCACTCTCCTTTTAGGTGGACTTAACTTTCTGGCTAGAGTTATACCTACTCCATTCTACTTGATCCATATAAGAATCTCTGATCTGGAAGCATTCATATATGTATATCTTTTAGTTTTCCTTTTGAATCCCTCTATCGAGTTTCTATAGTTATTGCGAGGAGCTACGAGCCTCCTCAGATAAATTCTTTCATTCTTTTTGTAAGGTGGCTTCTCATCATCCCGACGCAGCCTTCTATCATCATTCATCTTGATCAACTTCGTAGCCATAGACATGACCCTGGAAAAGGTGCGTGGCTCCTTTGTCAAGATTTTATTTTTGAGTTTCCCCAATCGAGTTCCATTCTTCATAGCCTCAATAGCTACTTCATCACTTAAGTTCTCAATTAGTATAACTGCTTTATTGAACTTGTCAGCTCCTTAATGATTCATTGACTTCCTATCTGCATATTCGGAGATCATTTATACTCTTAGCAGGAGGAATGTTCGTGATAAATTAATTTCTAAACTTTTTAACCAATTCCTAAAAAGATAAAATGGAATTCTTTGGGAGCTGATGAAAATACCTCTGAGCGGTTTTGGTGAGTGTGCTCGGAAAAACTTGGCATAAAATTTCATCGTTTATGTTCTTGAGCATCATCTTTATTCTGAATGATGACACAAGATTAATCAGATCTTTGGTGTCATCATATTGCTCTAGTTGAGGCAATATGAACTTGGATGGGATCATTGTTTTGTTAATTCTACTCACAAAGGGCGTTATTCCTTCCAAGATGCATTCGTCTTCCTTCCTTGGTCTAGTTCAAGCCTTTTGGATTATTTGCTCAACCTTCTGAGCTATTTGTGAATCATCTAAAGCTAGATGACTCAAGTAGATTCACCCTCTGAATTTTTCTGAGCTTCTTTGCTCCCGCCGAGTATGCTTTGAGTTGCTACTGATGATATGATCACATTATTCTCTGAATTAGCTATTCTAGTATTATTGTCTTAAATTAAGGCATTTAATTATTGTTGTATTAGGATAATATATGCTTGGATGTTTTTAATTATTGCCTCTTTATTTAATGAAGGTAGGTTGAGTATTTAGGTTACGGTGTTTAGGTTTAGTGTGTTTATGGCATGAGTTCCTGATAGACTTGGGAAAGGTATGGAAGGAATAGGTTTGTTAGTATGTTGCAAAGGAACATAATAAGGGAAGCTGGTACCCGGAGTTGTCCACCATAGGGTGATTCCAGGCGGAATATATATTCTAAGGGGAATTTGTGATGATGGTCCAATATGTTGAATGAGGGCTAATGAATCAGTATGAGGGATGGGAGCTGACGGATCAATTAGAGTAATGGGGGCTGAAGGATTGACATGAATATATGGAATTATACCCGGTGAATGGGTCTAAGTATCTGAAGTTGGTGGTGGATTGGATGCCATGGTATGAATTGCCTTACTCGATAGGTGATAGTGGCTTTGACTCCAAAGATCCACACAGATGACACCACTAGATAACTTGATTTTTGGAACCTCTGAGTCCTACAGTCAAGTAATCAACAAAGGGGCAAGATGAGATGTGGGGTTTTCCCCACAAAACCCTCTGATGCCTATGTCAGCAGAGAGAATTTAGAGAGTTAAAGAGTGGGTAATGAGCAAAAGGAATAAAATGAATCATAAGGGGGAGAGGTGAAGAGTATTTATAGAGAATATGATGTGCAAATCTGGGAGGAATAAGATTCCTTTTTCATGTAAGACTTGTGCCCATTGGAGGAGTTTCTTCCTGATCCAGGAGTCTTTTTAATAAGGGACTCCTTTTCCTACTTGGATTGAGCATCCTTATTGTGCAAGTATCCTTTATTTAGGAAAATAAAAAATTAATCGAATAGGAATATACTTGTAGGGTATCATTAGTGTTTCAAATGATCATTATATAATAATATAGTTTATTTTTGGAAAAACCATCAGTTCTATTTTAAATTTTAAACTAATTATCAATTGAATTCTATTTTAAAAGTAATTTCGATTTATTCTTTAAATTTTATGAATAGTGTGAATTATATAATTCAAATAAAAATGGATATAATTCACATAAATTGTAAAATTGAAGGGGAAAATTTAAATGACTTTTAAAATAGAATTTAATTGATAATTGGCGTAAAGTTGAAGATAGAATAGATCATTTTTCTTTTATTTTTTTATATAATTTGATACATTTCTCATAATATTTTTAGTAGTGTAAATTATTTAAAAATAATATGTAGTAATAAATAATAATTTATTATCTTTAATTATGTATTATTAAAATTATTAATAGAAATTATTTAAAAATTATTAAAATTATTAATAGAAACTATTTAAAAATTAACTTTAAAATATAACTTTTATTATTATGAAATTTTTTAAGAAATTATAGACATAAAGATTATTTAATTATATAAAGTAATGCAGTAATTTATTTGCGCCTTCTATAAATTTTTAAAATTAAATGATGTTATAATATTTTTAATTTATCATAAGTCTTTTATTATCTATACTAAAAATTGACAGTAATATTTTTAATTTATCATAAGCCTTTTAATTTTTTAATTCCAGGGAGGGAGAAACCCAAACTGCACCAGCTTAAATACAAACTTTTCTAACCCAAGAGATCCCATTCTATCACTTATAAGGACATTAGCTAACCTAACAGTACGATTACACAACTCCACATGTTTGCTACCTTGCTATACTCCAAGATTTGCTAGACAATCTGCAGCTCGATAACTCTCACGGTACAGCTTGGTTGCTATTGGGAGGATCCTTATGGTGTTCTTCATTGTGTTAATATTCCAGCAATTGAGTGTTTTAAATAGCAAGTTCTGAAAGACAATGGTTAACTACAGTTTGTGACACCTGCTTTATTCCCTCCTGACCTCTCACCATGACATGTTTAGCAGCAGCAGCAGCTTGATTTAGTTTCCCACTCGCCATAGGTCTTTCTCAATATTAATTTATTAGTGTAAGCGGTGTTGTTGGCTTTATTATCTAGGGATAAGTACAATTTGAATCTTTATTATTTTACCTTTTCATAAAATCAGTTTTGTGGTTTTTTATATTTAAATATTATGTGTTTCATATTTTTTTTACATTTTAATATCATTCTAACTAATATTATTATTATTTTATAAAAAATTATTAATATAATATTAAATTTTATTGATAAATTTATTCTATATATGATTTATAGTAAGGGATAAGTATAATTTTCATCCCAGTAGTTTTGTCTTTTGGTAAGATCAGTCTTGTAATTTTTTTAGTTTTTAACGTGTTTCATATTTTTTACACTTTAGTACCCTTATAACAAATATTATTTAAAATATATGTTTTAATGTAAAAATAATATGCATTTTCAATACTAAAATCATATAATGAGTACTAAAATCATATAATGAGTACTATGTTATTCAACTCACTACAATAAACTCACAAAAAATAAAATTTAGATATATTTTTAATTTAATTATGAATAAAAAATAATTTTTAAAATAAATTTACAATATTTTTTAAAATAACCAATTAGTTAAATTGATTGTAAATCATATATAAAATAAATTTATTATTGAAATTTGATACTATTAATTTTTTTGATAAAATAATGATGATATTAGTTAGAAGGGTACTAAAGTGTAGAAAAATGTGAAACACATAGTACTTGAAAATCCAAAAAAACATAGGATTAATTTTGCCAAAAGGTAAAATCACAGGGATCAAAATTATACTTATTCATAATAATAATCTAACCAATTGGTTATTTTTAAAATTATTGTAAATTTATTTTAAAAATTATTTCTTTTAATTTATAATTAAATTAAAAATACATCTAAATTTGATCCTTTGTGAGTTTATTTAGTTAGTTGAATGATATATTACTTATTATATAGTTTTAGTATTTAAAATGCATATCATTTTTACATTAAGCCATACATTTTAAATAATATATGTTAGAACGATACTAAAATATAAAAATGTAAAATATAAGATACTTAAATATCAAAAAAATTACATGACTAATTCTGTAAAAAGGTAAAATCACAGGATTAAAATTGTACTTATCCTATTATCTAAATTGGAAATTGATGCTTATATATCAATGTAAATCATGTGTAAACAATAAACTTAAAAGTAATATTTTTTAGTGTAGAAAAAACTAATATTTTTTTATCAAATAATAAAGTTTCTTAAGCAATTATGGATTAACTTTTTTTTTTGAACTAAACAAAGAAAAACACGGTAAAAGTTAAAAGAGTTAGTAAGGACTTCTCCAACCAAAAAATTGGTGTGGGATGAGCTTCAATCTCACGTCAAAATACACATCAATTAAAATGATTATTTATATTGATTGCATATATTATTAATTATATGTACATAACAAGTAATATATTCACATAAATATAAAATAAATTACATAAATATTAAAAACATTATCAAATACATAAATCTTAAAACATCATACAATTTCTTTAAAAACCACATAAATATCAAATATTATGATATTGCATGTTATTTATTATTAAATATAATATTTATTTTACTATTATTTTTACTAAATTTTAGTTTCACTTATATAAAAATTGAATTAAGATGATTCATAATTTAATTATATTTTTATTAATATAATTATAGTATTTAATTATATTTTATTAAAACAAGTACAGAAAAGTACTTGTAGTTTAGCTCTTTTAGTATAAGGGATCTGTAGTTTTTTTTCTTGGATGACCTGGGTGCATTGCCTTTAGTACTTTGGTAACAAATTCTTTAACACTATTAAGTAATTCTACTTGGCAAATGATGTGGCACTACGTTATAGATGATGTGTGCACAGAGATGACGTGGAACACATGTGGCAGATGACGTAGTGCCATGTCATATGCCATTTAAGATTACTTAATAGTACTACTAATTTGTCACTGAAGTGCTAATGGTAATTTACCACATGTCACCTAAATGTTCAAAAAAAAAAATCATATGATACTTTTCTGTACTATATTAATTGAATATAATTAATCGAAATTCAATTGATTTTGTATACTAATGATTTAGATTAAAAAATAATAATTTATTGCATTTTCGAATAATTTTACTTTTTAAATTATAATAAAAATAATAAAATAATAAAAACAAATTTAATTCATGTCATCGCCTTTGATCAATAGAATTTGATACACTATACTCAATATTAATATGAAAAAAATTATAATTATTAATATTAAATTGATTTAAATCTATATAATGACTGACATGAATTAATTTTTTACTTTTTTATTAATATTAGAAAAATAAAACCATTCGAAAGTACAATAAATTATCATTTTTTTCTAATCATTACTATACAAAATCAATTGAGTTTTAATTAATTATGTTTGATTAATATAGTACAAAAAAATATTTTGTGATTTTTTTTGGTTGCATTTAGGTTACTTGTGGTATACCACTATTAGTACTTTAATGACAAATTAGTAGTACTATTAAGTAATTCTATGTAGCAGATGATGTGGCACCTCATCATTTTCGTGTGTTCCACATCATCCTTGTGCCCATGTCATCTGCCATATGGTGCCATGTCATTTGCCAAGTAGGATTAATTAACAGTATTACAAAATTTGTCGCTGAAGTGTTAATGGCGATGTACCACATGTCACCCAAGTGTAAAAATAAAAACCACAAACTCCTCGTGCTAAAAGTACTAAAGCACATGGTACTTTTCTGTATTTTTTTTAATTTTATTTATATATAATATTATTTATATTTAAATTGGATGAATATGTACAAAATAAAAAGTATGAGTATAATTTATAAAGATAATAAAAAAGTAAGGAAGTAATAAAAATAAAAGATATAAAAAAATATATAAAAAATATTTTTTTTGGTATGAAAATTGATATTATGGTTGAAAATTAAATTGCTGTCAATACACTAAAATAATGCAAAATTTACCATTTTTTTATGTTCTGAGTTGAAGATGGCCTAAAAGTGTTAATTACACAAAAGTTACTACATCTTTTTCCCGTTTTGTAATTTACTTATTCGGTAAGTAGCTAGATTAACTTTGAATTTGTCTCTCCATTCATAAATATTAATAATAATTATTAATAATAATATTAATAATAAATATGATCTTTATGGTAAATATTTTCAAAAAGGGAACTCATATTTTTTTTTAAAAAAGTAAGTCATATTAATAATATAGCACATTAATTTTTTAACGTATAAAAATATATAAAACATAAAATTATATCATTTTGACTAAACAACAACAACAACAACATAATAATAATAATAATAGTAACAACAATATATATGATTTTTAATGAAAATATAGGTAAAAAACTTAATTAAGTAAAAACAATAAATGTATTGTATATCTATATTATAAAATAACAAAATATGATATAAATATATAAACTTAACATATAAAAGTGATAAAAATTTTAAAATATAGCTATGTGTGAGAATAAAAGAGATAAATATAGAAAAAAAATGTTCAGATAACAAGTTATACAAATCAATGATTATAATTTAATTTTTTTAATCTAAGAATCAATATTTCTATTTATATGTATACCAATAGTGGTATTGGAGGAGGATTTAATATTAAGAGCTTTTATTTTTGGTATCTCTGTTTGGATAGGGAATAAAAATTTAGATATAAATTTCAGTATAAATGATTTATCTTTATAGATATTTAAAAAATTAATATAACATATAAGAAAAATTGTAATTGCATACCAACCAACAAATTAAACACCATTTATGTAAAAAATGTAAGAATATGTACATTGAGATTGAATTTGGATTGAATGTGATTGATTTAACATATCAAAAGTTGATAGAAAAATTAGTCAAGGCTCAAATAATAAAAGCCCTTGAAGGACCATGCTATACTAAACATTGATTTGAATTTATGGTTTCAAGTAAAAACTAAAATTGTGCGTTCTAATTGGTGGTCCACTCTTTCAAATTCATAGGATATTTGGCTTAAATTTCTCACGTTAGGCCACATCCTAAATGGGGATATGTATATGGTGGTCCACATTTACCTTTCTTCTTCTCTTAGTGACAACGAATATTTAGTTAGATGTATGGTGACATCTTAACTTAACCCTTGATAGAAACTAAAATCAAATCACTATTTATGAAAGGACTTGCACTTTTATTATTGAGTTTTTTTTTTTAGTAAAAATAGAATCATTCAAGTTATAATAATATAGTTTTACGATGCCAGCCCCCCCTCCATTTAGTTTGGATGGCTTAGCCTCCAGCTATGATGGGTGTGACATATATAGGGTGAACGGTTAAATTTCTTTATTCTTCTTTACTCATAAAATATGTAATATTTAAAAAAAATAACATATTTTTTAAGTAAAACGTTAATATTTAAAATTTCAAGGTAACATTAAAAATATGATACTTTTATGTTATTATTTAAAAATTTTGATTTCTTG
>CATIWM010004901.1:0-24589 GCA_949671775.1 Mallotus repandus | reverse complement strand
ATTTTTCCTCTTAGTAAATTTTATAGTTTTATTTTATCTTATCTTTAGCTCAATGTTCACCATTAATCATTGATTATATTAGCTCATAGAATACATAGCCATAATTAGTGCTAGAAATTGCTCCTTCCCTGTGGGAACGATACTCTACTTATCATTATATTACTTGCATGATCCGTACACTTGCGGAAATCGCCTGACACTGCTTCATTCGTTAAACAACGAGCAATGTAGAATTTACGATGATGTTGTTGATGCTGCCATTCATGGAACTGAAGGTTAGTATTTTGTTTACGGTTATGGTGGCACTAGAAAAATATATTTATATGAAACAATTATATCATTTTTACATGCAACTGGTATGGTTGTTTTGGTTGTTGCTTCATCTGGCATTGCATCTTTATTATTATCCAGTGGCCGAACAACGCATTCTCGATTTAAAATACCTTTAAATATTGATGAGCGTTCAACATATAAAATAAAGAAGGGAATGCAATTAGCTCGGTTGATTGAAGAAGCTAAACTTATCATTTGGGATGAAGTACTTATGGCCCACAGGTATTGCTTTGAAGTTGTAGATGGAACTTTAAGAGATATACTATTTATTTCTAACATTGATTAAGAGACTAGACCTTTTAGGGGTAAGCCAATTCTATTAAGCGGTGATTTTTGACAGATTCTTCCAGTTGTGCTAGGGAGTAATAAGGAAGATATTATTAATGCTTCAATCACATGTTCACATTTATGGAAATTATTTAAAATTTATAGACTGACCATCAATATGTGTTTGACATCTTCAAATGTTTTTTCTGATGAGACTAATCGTCTTTCAAAATTTTCAAATTGGCTTTTATCTGTTGGTGATGGAACAACTGAATATGTAAGTCTTCGAACGGATTATGTGGAGGCAAATTTTATTAGAATATCCGATAATTTAATTATAAAAAATTTTAAAAATCCAATTCATTTGATAATTAATGAAACATATCCAGATTTTAAAAATAAATACTAAGAAGTTTTTATATAAAAAATAGAAATATTATCACTCCAACAAATGTTATTGTTGATATTATAAATAAAGAAATGTTAGATTTGGTTTGTGAAGAAGAAAAAACTTATTATAGCTCAGATTCAATATAAAAAACTTCATCTAGGGGGGACGGACTGGATGTCCTCTATCCAATTGAATTTTTAAATTCACTTAATTTTAATGGATTCCCTCAGTATGAATTGCGCCTTAAAAAAAATATCCCGATTATGCTACTCCGTAATATTAATCTAGGCATCGGCCTTTGTAACGGTGCTCGACTGATAATTATCGAATTAGGTGTTAAAATAATTGAAGCAATTATTCTAACAGGTTCTCATTGTGGCACAAAGGTATTTATACCTCAAATTGTTTCGGCATACCACGATAATAAATGGGCATTCATATTGAAAAGGCGTCAATTCCCAGTAAGAGTTTGTTATTGTATGACTATAAATAAAGTCAAAGTCAAACAATTGAACATGTAGGTCTATATTTGCATGATCACGTTTTTACATATGGTTAACTATATGTTGCACTTTCTAGAGTTACTTCGTACAATGGAATAAAAATATTGATAAATAAGCAAAACATAGATGAATATGATAAATGTATACAACATACAAAAAATATTGTCTACCAAGAATTTTTTATGATATTATTATGCATTTTTGAAACGTTGTTGTCTTGTGCATTTTTTTTACAATTATTTTGTTATACTATACTATTTGCTATATTTAAAAACTTTTGCTTCTCAAGAACGCTGCAGTATGTTTTTCATTTTTTCCCATTACTTATTGAATTCATTTGTTTCAAACATCTGCAATAACTGTACAACCATGTCTTATGCAATGCTTTCCGAAATTGATAATACATCGAACAATATTCGCATAAAAGTTCGCATTGCTCGAATTTGGGAGTTCGCAAACATCAACAACTCAGATGATATATACAGTTTAGAGTTTTTGATGCTTGATGAAGAGGTATTTTACTTTTTTTTTACTTGCAATTACTTCTTTTGATCTATTTGTATAATTAAATATTATTTTCAAGAAACACTATGAAAGGAACAATACCCAGACAGTTAATTGATCATTTCAAACAGATGCTGGTTGAGGGCAACATATACCACATGTCTGGCTTTGTATTAATACCAGCACCGTTGAGTTACAGAGTCAGCCACCATCCATACCGCATAAAATTGCTTTGAAATACTTTTCTGCGACCCTTAGAAAATGCAGATGATCAGATACCTTTCGACAAGTTCGAGTTTCTCGGCTTTGAAGATTTTTAGTCTAGGATTGGCCATAAAACTTTTTTAGTAGGTATGTATATCATTGGTGAAAAAACATATAAGAAAGCATAATAAATAAAACAACCACTTTTCTTCAAATTTTAACTTTTGTGGAAAATTTTTTTTCCTTTCACCAGTTATGTTGACAATGCATTTCTATGTATAGACATATTTGGCCAGGTTATATCGATTGGAAAATTTGAAGAGATCTATATCGCTGGTCGAATTGCAAGGAAAAAAAAGTTGAGATAAAGAATGCTGAGTATGCATGTGTACTTGAATAATATGTTTTCAACCTTATTACACTTAATCACTAAAAGAATATTTCAAAAATAAAAAATTATTTATAGGGATGACAAATTGGACATAACACTATAGGATAAATAAGCCATAATGTTTCCAGAAGATGATATTTTAACTGCTGATCAGGATGGTCCTGTTATTAGTGCCTTTCTTTCGATGATGGCGAAAAAATTTAATGGTATTATATACACACACACACACACACACACATACATACATAGACTGGTTTTCTCTAATCGGATCAATTTTTTTACATTACTTTATAGATGAAATTTCGGTTAACAGCACATCAACAACCAAATTTCTAATCAATCTCGACATTACCAAAATAGTTTCCATGAAGAACAGGTGATTAACTTTATTATATGTGTACAATATGAATTTTTTTTAAATAAAAAAAATAAATGATTCGCTTTTTCAGTCTCTGTCAGCCTTTTTAGAAGATAGCAAAACATGATGCTCCAATTCACCCTTTGAGAAATATTGAAGCGGACAGAGAAATAAATTGCTGCACAATTGCACAACTTATATCACTTGATATTCATTCTGATAAGGTTGACAAAAACTTTAATTATAATACTCTTTGCTTATATATGTTATCCATCTTTTAAAATTTACTGACAATTTTTTTTTTATAGAACACCAAATTCACGTGCAAAGTAACACTCAAAAGTGTTGATGCCACAAGCGGAAGGTGATACAAAGCATGCCCACAGTGCAGAAGCAGTGTTCAAAGCTATAACGAACAAGTCTAGTGCGATAGTTGCAGAGTCCTTCGTGATCTTCCTATACACCGGTAATAAAATATTTTAAAAAAACATATTTAATAATTATGTTAAAAAAATATTCTAACTTTTGTTATTTTTGTTTTTAAAATTTTATGTATAAGTTGAATACAACTGTTGAAGATGCAACTAGAACAACATCTTTTTTGATTTTTGTGCGATTGGCTGCTGATATAATTGGATTATCTGCTAGCACACTAGCAAACATCTACAAGGACCGCATGTCAGTCCCAACCCTGACAATACATATTTATGGATGTAATAGAATTTTCCAGATTGTCATCAACAATAAGATTTAGGATCCATATGATTTTTCTTTTAAGGTTGTGCACATATTTTGTGATGACTGTATGGGTACTCCGATAAAGCAAGAAAAATTGAAAGATGATACTACATGTTCCACCCTACTTCACAGGGCCATTTTTTCAGCCTCTCACGAATCATAAAAAAGATCCCTTAATTTTTCGAGCAGTGAGAGTAGCCACATTGATGATGCATTAGGAGACTCGCATGTTGTTGAGGTTCGAGTTACTTTGACAATGATTGGTAGGCTATAAGTTGATTTGTTTCTAGATGACTCGCCTGTCAAAAAAACATGTACAAGGTTTGTTCACATTGTTTATTTGGACATTTTTAAAAAAAATAACAGGCACATTTTTTAATTTAAAATAAATTTTTACAGGTTTAGTGAATCAAATAAAGACGAACAGTAATGCTGCTTTTTATTTTATAAAAATAAAAAAAACTTAAAATACTTATTATAAAATATTTGTAATTTCTTTATTTTATCTATTTATATTTATTGAACTTCAATATAATACATAATACTTAATCTATTATATATGAATTTTATGTTATTCATTTTTCTTTTCAAATTATTATCACCACTTAAGTATTTTATCATGCTAAACTTCCTCGTTGTATATAAATCACATGTTGGTGAGTGAATGGGTATGGGTACAGGGACAATAAGGCAAGTATTGTCACCCACATATATAGTAAATGTACTATATAATTTTTAATTTTTAATTATTATGGGTAGTGACAAAAGAGGTAAAAGTGATTCTCTCTTTATGAGAGTTGTGTTTTTTTTTCTCACTTTGAGAGCTGTGTGCTTTTTTCTCTAAAGTTGTCTGATTACTTTTCATTCTGTGTGAGGTCTGAGTGTTTTTTCTTTCCTTTTGTTTCCTCTACTCGAGAGTTTCTTTTATTTTTTCTTCGTTGGTGTTTCCTTTAATCATGGAGGAGAACGTAACTCAGCTTTCCTTGGATACTGAGGAGAAGGAAGACATGTTGATCGAACCTGCAAACCAGTCTATGAATCCTCGACAGCTAAATCTTTGTTTAGTGGGGAAATTTCTTACTGAAGAAATTATAAATTTTAACGCGAAGCGAAATCGTATGTCATCTGTATGGAGGCCAGGACGTGGGGTTCATATTAAAGAACTATCAGGCAACGTTTTCATAGTTCAATTCTTTCATATAGTTGATCTTCGTCGAGTCCTTGATAATGATCCATGGTCATTCGATAATCACTTACTTCTTTTGCATCAATTAAGTAATGGTGAAGATCCTGCTTCGGTTTCTCAGCATCATGTTGACATGTGGGTTCAAGTCTTTGATTTACCAATTGGTTTCATATCAGAGGCTGTGGGTAGACAGTTGGGAAACTTTATTGGTGAATTATTGCAGTATGATGTGAATAATAACAATAGTTTATGGCGTCAATATATGAGAATTAGGGTTCGCTTGGATGTCCATAAACCCTTGAAGAGGTGGAAGAAAGTTTATAAACCAGGTGGAGAGGCCTCAAAGGTTACTTTCAAGTATGAACGATTAGGCAATTTCTGTTTCTTATATGGTTTAATGGATCATACAGAAAAGTTTTGTAGCAATCTGTTTGAGCATGGCACTGGCGATATGAATCGTGCATGGGGTCCATGGTTAAGGGCTCCGACTAGAACCAGTGCGGCGGCTACGACAAACCAATGGCTTCGAACCGAGTCTGGTGATAATTTTTTTGAAACAGAACGAAGGGATAAGGAAAGAGCGGGTTTTATGGAATTTTAACATTCAAATCCTTTATTCGGTAATCCTTTTCTTATTGGAGAGAGTGAGAGAGGGTTTTCGGATAAGGCTACAATATCCCATTTTCAAACTCATGCAGTTTCAGCGGGAAAAGAAGTCTGTGTCTTTATGAATGGTGGCCAAGATGGATTGGGTAATGAGCTGAACTTGGGCCACAAGGATTATGGGCCGATTATTGTTGAAGATAAGAAAAGGCGCAGGGGAGATTCCTGAGGCCTTACAAAAAACTAAAGCCATGATAGTGGATGTTGACCTAGTACCAGATTGTTGGAAGTTTTTTGGTTGTTTTGAGAACTATTCTTTAGAGGTTGTTAGAGTTATTTTAGCTAGTTTGAATAAGTCTTGGTAGTTAGCTAAATAATTGCTTAGTGTGCTGTATTTTCGTTAAATCTATTTCTTGTATGGCTTTATAAAAGCCAGAGTTATTCTTCAATAATATATCAATTACTCCAATTGTTTTATGTTATTTTTTGCAGTATTTCTTAGCATTTAACAAAGAAACTAAACAAAACAAAAGACCTGAATTGGAAAATTTAGTACGAGAAGAAGAAGAAGGTAATGATCCTTCTAATTTCTCGACGCGAAAAGTCAGAGGTAAATTTATATCGCAAGGTAGAGAGAATGGAAACTCGATTCTGCTCATGATTTCATCTTTTTTTGCTGCTCGTGAATTGATTTTTCTGATTAGGGTTTTCAAATTAAATCGTGTGAGCCGAATTTAAAGTTGGCGAGAGAGTGCGGGAAGTGGAGAGGAAAATTTGCAAACTGCAGTATTTATAGTCGAGCCACGAGTGCCATGCAAGCATCCCCCACAAAATGGGCCCGACAAATCATAGGAGTAGAGTTGATCATCTTCTCCTGAATCAAATGGATCTCATCAATGTATAAATGTTGATGTATAAATTTTTTAAAATTCATAATATTTTTATATAAAAAATATTAAAAAAATTTTAACCACATTAAAATTCTATTATATTTTTACAAACACACTCTTATATATAAATATCGTTTTTTGAAATTCATAATATTTTTTAATTAAAATATTAAGAAAATTAACTGCATTAAAAGTTCTACTCTATTTCTACTATAACACTCTTATATATAAATTCTCAATACTAATATAATAATACTAAATTCTTTTTACTTCAAATCGCTATTATTATATATATTTCAATACAAAACCTAATAATTCATAATAAACTGTTTTTTTATCTTTTATTCTTTACCATTTCTTTTTTTTTTTTTAATTTTAAACAATATAATTACAACCATGAATTAAAAACCTAAAACAAGAGAGTGTATATGTATAGTTATGATTTATACTCTCAAACCATTTTTTATTTATATTTTATGTTGAAAATTTTATACATATGTCATTATTGGAATTAATTACTATTTAAGAAAATATATATTGTATATGGTACGCACAATGCCAATAAATAACTAGTTATATATTAAATGTTAAGGTCCTACATATTTTTTAATTTTTGTATTCACTCAAAAATTACTAATGTATAAAAAAATTATTATAATTCATAATATTTTTAAAAAAATAATAAATATTATTTTTTAAAACCATATTAATACTTCTATTTATTCTTATTTTGAGGTAAGTAGCGTAAATTGGAAAAAGGGAAGCGGATTAAGATGATTAGGCACAAAAAAAAAAAAAATAGTTGTCCGATGAACTAGAGGGCACAAAGAATCCGATGAACTAGAGGCTTATGAAGAGAAAATAGCAAAGAAGCGGTGGCGTGAGTAAGAGAGATTTTTAGCAGAATGAGTCGATGAAGGAAGGTGGTACGGATGACAATAATTTGTTAAAAATGATATATGTGTAATATTTTTTAAAAAGTAGGATATTTCTATTAATGAGATATATTTTTAATTTAATCAACATACACAATGTATAACAACTAGAGAAAGAAGAGAAGGAAATGTTTTTTAAAAGGAATGGAATGAAATAAAAATTATATATTTTATTGTGTTTGATAACTTAACATTAATTAATAAAGAAAAAAGAAGTAGAAATATTTAAAAAAAATAAAATTTTAAATTAAAATGTGCTTCATAGTTGAAATATTTTACACCCATCTTATATAGGGGGAATGAGGGGAATAATTTTTATTCAATTCCCTTTAATTTTTATAGTCAAATAATACAATATTTAATTCCCTTTCAATTTTCCTCCATTTCTTTTATATTTTCCTTAATTCATGTATAGTGTTAAATAAGATCATAGTTTGAAACTCCCTTATAATTATTGAATATCAGATACATCAAAACATAATAGTAATTATAATAATAAAATTTCTTTTTGAGAAATAAATTTTTGAACTATACTCACTATTGAATTAATGAAAAAATTCGTTTAACAATAGTTAAACATTTATTAAAAAAATCATGTACTAAGGCCCCGTTTGTTTGCGGAAAAAATTTTATCTTTGTTTTCTAAAAAATATTTTCCAAAAAAAATATTTTCCTATTTTTGGTTGCAACACTAAAAAAGACGAGAAAACATTAAAAAATAAAAGAAAATGCAATAAATAAGGAAAGAAAATATGAAAAAAGTATTGAAAAATGTTTTCCCATCTTTAAAATGCCAAAACATTTTTCCTTATTTTTAAGTAATTTTCCTTTGACTTATTTTTCTTAGATAATCTAAAAAATAAGGGAAAATATTTTCTTAAAGAATATTTTTCACAAACAAACGGAGCCTAAGCTTTTTAAAAATAGTTTCTTTTTCATGAAATTAAACTAAACTAGTCGTGATTCCGCGCAATGCACGGACTGTGAAATAAAATTATAAAGAAATTAAATAAAATAATAACTAAATAAATTAAAAATAAAATAAATTACATTAATTTTATTTACTTTAATTTTTTTTGCCATAATTTTTTAGTTATAATAAGATTTGTTTTTAGAAATATTAAATTAGTTTTTTTTTGAAATAAAAATTATTAAATTAGTATTGAAGTATGTATAATAGTGTTTTAGTTAAAAAATAATATTAAGTAATTACTATAATTTATTAAATTTTTTAATGGTTTAAAAAAATATTTTGAGTGATTTAAGTTAGAAAAATAGGTAATATATACATAATTTTAGAATTTGAGTAGTATTAAAATATGTGTACTAGTGTTTTAGTTAAAAAATAATACTAAATAAATATTAAAAAGTTATATTTTTAATAAAAAAATTAGAATTTTTAATAGATTAACACATTAGTTTTTTAAGTAAATATTCAAATATAAAAGCGGATACTTATCAAATTTTTTACTTAATAATTTTAGGACTCAAGATTTAATATATATATATAGATAGATAGATATAAATTTCATTAATAAATATTAATCCATTAGTACTTTGTATTTAGTGCTCACAATTGTTAATTAATTCGATGATATATTCAATGTTCACATCCATTAAATTTATCATTAATCATGATACAATATATTTAATTAACAATTATTTTCCAAAACCTGTATAAATAAATAGTCTTATTTATTAATTATATTCTTCTTAAAGTTTACCGCTATTTTGGTCATATATATGCTATTTTCTGTTTATATATGCTCAGCTTATGCTAAACCTGTCATGACTAAAGAAAAGAAAGTTCAGCTTTTGACACGGTACGGGTACAGCATGGAATGATAAGAGTAGAGAACACACAATTTCGAGATCATTAGTAAGAAACTAAAATTAATTGACAATTATACAAATTTTGCTTGTGAAAAGAAATAAGAAAAAATAATGCTACACTAATGAATCCCTGAAAGAATGGTGATGGTACAAGAAAAGCCTATGAAATGATAAACTATGCATCTAATTTTGATTGTTTCTTATAATTTCATACAACAACACTTTGATAGATCTATATGCTACAATTTAATTTACATTTCACGTTAGGCCGGAAAAGAAAACTATTTACAGTTGGTTAAACAGCGCTATGGTTCTGTCTCCAGCTCTCCCTCCCCCTGAAACATTCTTCATTTGGTCGCCTGGAGACTAACATCCTGTCTGAAAAAGAAAACGAAAAGAATCCATGTAGATATAAGGTTTCTCATAATTGCAGTATTTATGCCAAAATATCAGAACATAATAATCATGCAACAACTAGATTTCTCCATATAACAGCAAGAATTCCCTACTAGTTCAATAAGGTAGGTCGATAAATGACCTCATGCTGAAGGCTGAAACCTGCTGGATGCAGGTAGGGAAAAGCAGGCATTGGTTTGGAAGATGAAGTGTAATTTAGGAGCAATCATATTAAATAAGCAGCATCAGAATCAAGTCACGAACAGACATTGTTTAGATCAGGCAACAAGTAGTATAATATTTAAAGCTCATCATGAACCACAAACACCCTTCTATTTCAGTCAGTTTCAGCAAAACATGTACAGTGCGATTGAAAGAGTTGGAAACTGCACTGGACAATAAAAAAACACAATACCTAGTTGTAAACGAAATGATTGTTGATGTACAGGAATTTCCTTTCCTACTTTGTCAATTACATAAATAGTAGAGATGGAGACAATTGAGCTCCAGTCAGGTTCTTGACACCGCCTGCAAATGCAATGAGCATTTCAGATTACAAAGACACACATGGACGGTATCACAGGCCCCACTCATGAATTAATTTCTATGTAAAACTTCTATACAAAAGGTGTCAGTTTCATATTCTGCAAACATGATTTTAAAACCAAAATGGAACCACCAGGCAGATAAGATCAGTTAAAGAAAAGAGTGCAGAACCAAACCATTATCTCTTTCTACAAAATATTGGATAAAGGATGATTTATCTCTCAGGTTAGCGCCAGTACTGTGCCCATCGATGAATTGTTTCAACCATTTGAGGGAACAGTGCACTAACACTCTCGTTGATAAGATCCTGGAAAAAGTGTATGGCAGCCTCATCATCCAAATCCAATCGAAACTTCTCTTGAAGCTGCAAGCATCAACAGAGGAATGATAAGAAAGATCAACCCTGGCTCTGACTGAATCACAGGTTACAATTGTAAAAAAAGTTACCTTAAGAATGCTCTTTTCAGGATCAGTAGCTATGTCAGGAATATTCGAACCAGCCATCAGATGGAAAAGATTCAATATTAGGTTACTGGATTTTCGGAGAATGTTGTATGCTTCACAACAATATGACTTGAACCTGGTATAATATTGGCTGTAAGAAAAGAAGAAACAACCCATCAAACATCCAACAATTTCCATCACCACATGATGAGGTGAAGAGTCTTGGTCATGTTGTGAATCTAGTTGTCTTATCCAGCAAGCTGGACAACAAAATAAAAAACAGAAGTAATAACAAAAATTGGTTAAATGAAAAACACCTTTCTGCACCACCCATAGCCTCAACCATTTCCTTGCAGAGCTTCATGGGGGGTGGAAATGGCTTTGGATCTCGGCCAAGAATAAAACCAAAATCAACATGGAATAGACGCCCATCATCCCTAAGAAGAAGGTTGTCTAGGTGCCTGCAGAACCAAAAAAAATAAAGGTTAATAATGGCACTCTCAAACTTACACATCTGATTGAAACATTTGGCTTCTAAAGTAGGAATTTAAGAGACTAAAATTCGCAAGTATGAACAGTGACAATTGAAATTCCACAAAATACATCAATGTCAGGAATTTAATAATTTACTATTTCACCTGTGACACATTAAACAAAGTTACACCTCATAAAAAATTACAATTTGCATTGCTTAAATGTTGAAGCAATCATTCTTAATTCATCAGACGATTTTCATGGCCCAAGAATATGAAGATTTTATTGTACCTCACAAAATGATTACCTGTCTCCAATGCCTAATATGTAAGTAATGACGGAGTAGCCGGCACAGCTTTTTATAAATGTTTCAAGACAGGTTGCAGTAATCCCAAACGGTCCAAGGTCATCAGGATGAAACTTCTGCAAATAGCTTATAATGCTACGATGCTCGGAGAGAATCTGTATTTCAGAAAGAGACATAACTCATTACATGTTGCACATCAATTCTTCAATAAATCTATGTAGGCAATTCAGAAAACTAATCCAAACAGGGCAAACATGAATAGATAACACAAAGGCAGACAGATTAAAGAGCTTTATATTCTCAACAAACATACTGAAAGGAATAAAGTAATCAACTGGTCTGCTTCAAAAGCATCAAGAAAATGCCAAGATCACTTTCTTTCCTTTGCTTCTTTTGCACATGCTTTAGGTAATATAATGATCTTCAACATTACCCCCAAAAGTTACAGGTCCATTGTCATAAAAGATCAGAGTAATGCTTTACAGTAAACAAGGCAATCATTTGAAAGGAAAAATGTAAAAATCAAAGGTTGCAATCTAACAAACTTTGTAAACCTTAAATTTGAAGCATTGTTTAAGGTACAAAGAGGAATATGATCAGACTAAATGTCAGTATTAATTTACTACGCTATCGCTCCACTTTACCATACAGTAATTCTTTATCTGTAGGGACATGAAGGAAATTGCATACAATAGCTGCATTAGGCATCAAGAAAAGCATGAATAAAATACCTGAGCCAATGATCGTGATGGTATGAATTCAAGCATGCCTTCATCTTGTCCAGTAGCAAGGACCTTATAAGGAGTTAAATGCAGATCAAGATTTTCCAACTTAAGTAGTCGATCCATTAGGGATACCATTTGAACAACCTACAAGACCATTACATAAGTATTTAACAAATACCAAAGCCTCCCAACACTTCTCCCCACTCTTATTCATCCTACATGTGAGCCTGTGTGGGATGTAACAAGAGGTGGTAGAGAGATAAGAAAGACAATGCAGTTAAAAGAAATCATTTTTAAGCCTGAATAAGATTTCTTAGCCAGTGCTAAGCAATTACCAGTTGATCCTGCCGAATATCATCACCCTTCTTAAATATGATTTTGCAAGTTCCGCCACTTTGTGTTCTGAATGTCAGACGCAATGGATGCAGTGCACTCTTGAATATTGATGACTCTGATGGTACAATCCCAGTGATTAGAACACCAGGAGCAAGAGGTGATCGAATTGGCTGAAAACAAAACAGAACATGTTACTTGCACATAAAACAAACTTTCGACAGCCATCTGCAGTTCAACAGATACTACAATGGAATGTCAAGGAGGCTACAAAAACTTATTAGGATTCATGATCCATCAAAAAGTAAATTGCAGTTTAACACAAACCTCTTCAAAATAGGTAAGTTCGCTGAGAAGACCAGAGAGGAGTTGTCTAAGCTTCTCAATCTTTTTCTGAGTATTACCCCGTACATTCCTTACATCTCTCATAATAGAGCACAACTGGGCTGTCAATTCTGTCTGACGCACCAAACTCTGCCATGATTTGAATCCATCTTCTTCTCCGTTTGGACCACTTCCCATCTGTGATGAAGGAGATAAAATTACCGAAGTGAAGGATACAATTCAAAATTAAATATGCTGTCGCCCGATAATTCATTTTTTAATTGTTAAAATAGTAGTTATATAATAAACTAGCACCAGTTTACAACTCAATTTGCTTTCTGTTCTTCCTAACAAACACTGTTTCTTGCAGCAAAATCATTTTTTTTGGGTGGAAATTAATAAGATATCATCGACTACAATACTACCTGCTATACATGCTACACTTTGGACATCAAATTTTAAAAAATTCCTATAGGAGATAGAAATTGATAATCTGTTACTTCCATTTTTCTCAATTTTACATGTGAAGGAACATGCAGGCGTATTTTTTATTGAAAAGAGTATGCCATATTGCCCATAGCTTAACATTCTCTGGAGCTATTAAATGTAATACATGGCACTCCCAAATAAATTCTCATAAATTGCACCTTATAAAAGTTAGATGGACATTGTTCAAAAAAAAAAAAAAAGAAGTTAGCTGGACAGGAACATCTTAAATAACTTATCACAGAATTAGAGGCATAAATATTCTGGAAACTATAACACAGAAATGACTAATGAACAACTAAAGAACTCAAACCTTCATCATATTCTCTTGTAGGAACTCATGCGTACAATAGAAGCGTTTGTTATACACAGGATCATAAAATTCCACAGCAACATACCAACGAAGAAAGCTAGCCAATTCAATGTTGTTCAATGCTGCCAAAGACCAAGAACAGTTTCAGATATGGCAGACAAACTAACTGAACAATAATTGTGTGCACAAATCCAGTAGACATATAATGCAAATTATTATATGCATTTCAAGTGTAGTACATACAGCGTTGGACAAGGAATTGCGAAAGACGAGATTTATCAGACCGCTCAAACCGAAGAGCTTGAACCAGTTGAAGCAAGTAACACTGGAGCTCTTCATCATCAGCTCTTTCAAGAACACTGACAGCATATGCACGAACCTGTTAACCATGGTTCCAATCAGCCAGTTCCAATGGTAGGAGTGCACATATAAAATATCAACAATTTCTATGCATTATTTGTAACACTGTGAAAGGTTAAGCCTTCAAATTTCACAATTTCGTATAGGACACTAGGCCTTTAAGCACCATTATGAAGAATCAATGCAACTTTTCCATGTATTTTTAGAACAATCTTCCATATCATTTTTAATGTTTTAAGCCATGACCTAATTCTGATGCTCCCTGATTACACTCCAAGAAAGGAAATTTGCAGAGTTTTGAAATATATTCACAAGGAAATTCACTCAACACGCCATGACCCAAGACCACCTACAAGGAAAAGACTACTAAGAATAACACTATGAACACTGACGCCATCATGTACACACCTACCTCTTCACTTTCAAAAACAGGTGAGAGAAGCTCCAAGGCATCACAGACATCAATCATATCCCACCTACCCATCATATCCAGTGCCTGTTTTGCCTCCTGCAAATGCATCAGAACAGCAACCATCAGCAATTATCCATGCCCTATTCACTACAGACATTAATAAATAAAATCACAAACCAATAGACCGACAAAAGAATAATTTAATTTTGATCAGAAGACACTGATATGATCAATGAAACCAAACCATCCATAGAACCAATTGCTAGCACAGAATTTTGACACCTTTCTTTCAACTGCCAGATTTTTATGAATTGGAAATAATGGTAGAAAAAGATAAAGTCAACTAATGCTTACCTGAACATCACTCCATTCAACACATCGTAGAAACTTAGTGAGAGCCCTCTTCTCAGACATCAATGAGAACCGGAATTTCCATAGGAGCTGTCTCTCATCTCCATTCAAAGTCCTTGTTGGTGGGTATTTTAGAATTCGCTGTATTGACCTTACACACAAAGTAGGTAAAATAATAAACCTCCAACTTATGAAAATCAACCACTCAAAATTAGCAAAAGGCATTGTTTGAAAGAAATTATAGTACAAATGATCTCACAATTTCATGATGGCACATTAAAACCTAGTGGAAATTAAAGCATAATCAGTTAGGTCACAGTTAAACAACAATATATCCTGCCATTTTATTGCAAAAACTCCACACGAAACTCATCCAAAAGTTTCGAATAAGGCACCAAATTATTGGATGCGGACAATTTCAATATGTAAGTGAGATGATCAATTTATCAGTATACACTAACAGGAGACGTAGGCCAGTAAAGTACAACCTTCAAATGATTGATTCTAACCAGAGTTAACAAGGAATGCATTTGCATCTTTTGAGATATGATTGAGCTTACTTTCGTTCATTGGAACTTGGCTTCAGATCCCTGTCAATGATACCACGGGTTAGACTCCTCGCCAACTTTAGTTGCTTGTGCTCAGACGGATTCATCTTTCCCAGTTCTGGGTCCCACACAATAACAAGTTCATTTGTTGAAGCTATTGGAGATGGCAATAGGAAATTTGCTCCAGACTCCTACATGTTGGTTAAAAGAAAGGTGACAACCATGCCCATCGTTTCAAACAGTATCAGAAGATTAAATTCAGTTTCCATGCTTTCACAACCAAAAATCTTAATTTCATAACCATTAACTATTTCCTCCTGGAGAAATTAGGTATTGCATATCAATACAAGTAGCGTAATTTGGGCAGCAAAATCCACCCAAAAATTGTTATCAAGAATAGTGCTGTGTAAATGTGTTTCTTCAATTTCTACAGCTTTTAGAAACTTGTGACATTTGTCTGTCATATTGTCTCTTAACAACATCTGTACTGGTCTGTAATCCAAATTATGGCAATGTTTCAAATCAGTCCTGTTTCCACAGAAACTTTCAAAAACTATGCACATGGGATTGAAAATAGAACATCCATGGACTAGGTAACCCAGTACAGACACCTTTTACAAAATTGTCAGAGCTCTTTGGCACCTTAGCATGAGGTAAGGCCAATCATCAGAGGCCCTAATTTCAATTTTGCAAATCAGAAAATTCAACTACGCAAAACCACCCTAGCTCATTCAAAAGAAATTGACATCTACTGTCAGTAATTATATATATATCCACGAAAAAGAAACTCAAACTGCTATGATAGTTAGACATTATCATGATGATAGAACAGATTCAAAAAAGGAAAAAGAAGTTGGCCATAAAAGCTGTCTGATGGCCCTAGATAGGCAGTACCTGAAAAACAACGCGATGTTCAAAGCTACAGAAATCAATGATCAAGTATAAGTGAGAACTTCCATTTCTAGAGCTCTCACGTTCCTTAATTTTCTCCATAGCCTTGAATGTGAGACGGTCAAGCCAATCCACGCAAGGAATCTGCCCCCTCTCGTATTTATTCACAAGCTTCTCTAAACGCTCCAACTCTCCCCGCTCATGCCTTGGGACCTATCATGACAACATGCAATCAGAATTTGTAGCACAAATTATCTCAGATAACATTTATTAGATCCATATAAAAAACAGAGCTATATAAAATCAGAAACCTTTCCAGGAGTAGTCGTAGGAAATGATCCATCAGCTTCTTTTCCCAACCAAAGCCTAAGCTTTTGCTTCCCTGTTTTGAGTTGCATCTTGCTGTTGAAAAGAAGAATTGTAGCCCCACCAATCAATCCCTCATCTTTTCCCAGCGAAACATCCCAAACCTGAATATCCAAGTAGTTTGACCATTAATAAAAGCTGAATCCTAAATATGTGAAGACAATAGAAGAATGTCACAGATGCCATCTTCCATATAGTTTCAGAAACTTAGCATTGTATGCAATTTATCAAAATTCAGAAGCACTTCAGCTAGTCTAACGTATAAACTGCACTTAAAATGTCGTTCTTTTACCTCAACGCAAAGGAATTTATCAAAACCGTATTCATAAAAAAAAAACCTTCTTTCCCTTACCAAATTCAAGAATTTATCGAATTTTCCAACTGGGCTTCCAAATCCATAAAAATAACTCAAAAGAAAGAAAGAAAGCTCAAATTTTTAATTCAAATAAAGCATTTAAAAAAAAAAGCAATCTTCTGCAAATCAATTGAAGACTTACAGTAACAGCAAGCTGGGAATGGGCAGTTAAGTCTCGATATTTAGTACTCAACGTAATCAGCTCATTCCAACAATAAGATGGTCCAGTAGACTCCAACCTAATATTAAACCAAAAATTTAAAAAAAAAACACAGAAAGAGAGAAATTGAAACTAAATTAACGAAAAATTACCTTGTTCTCATGGGAAGACCGAAAGGAGCGCCATCAATATACAGTGCACACTCAACATACAGCTCCGCTTGTCGCTCCTCTCCTGTTGAATCAATTCCTGCACATACACATTAATTAATCAATAATTAAGCTTTTTAGAGTAAAATCACACGAAGAAATTGAACAAATAACGATTACATAACTATTATAATATACCTGAATTAGGAGATTTTGTATAAGAAGGTAACGATCCTTCTAATCTCTCAACTCGAAAGGTCACCGGTAGATTTATATCGCAGGACAAGAAGAATCGAAACTCGTTCCCACCCATGATTTCCTCTTTGTTTTAATTTTTTTCTTCTTTAAATAATTTCATAATTAGGGTTTTCTGGGTTCATAATTTGTTAATCAGAAATCAGAGAATTATTGTTTTCTTTTTTCCTTATGATTTGAATTGAAATTGAAATTGAAGTTTCAGAACTGAGTGCGAGAAGACGTTCTACAGCTTTGCTTTTAAAAATTAAATTATATCAATGGCGCCCTTGTATTTCTTCTAAATATTAGCTTTGCCCCATTGAGATTTTAATCTTGCTCCCTTAGAAAATATGAAATTGTAATATAGCCCCAGAAGTATTATCAAATTGTCAAACTTGTTCCTAATTTATATTAAAAATTGCCTCTATTTCCTATTTAATAGTTTATTTTTCTTGTTTTTATGCATTTGACATAGATTAAAATATAATTCAATAATTTAATTTTGTAGAAACATGATAAATTTATTCATGATTATCTTTAATATCTAATAAGTGGAATGGGACAAAACTCTTTGAGCGTTATTTTTTTATATACCAAAACTCATTTTGACCCTGCAGAAGTTGGCTCTATTTTTTTTTCTTTAGATGATTATTACTCAACTATTCGAAGAAGTAAAGAATCCAAAATCATTCAAGTAAGGACATTGATACCCGCGCGACTTGCAACATCACTGGTTCATTGGAGGACAAAAATTTTTGAGAGCAATTTCAATATTGCCTCCAATGATAATTAATATTTATTTTTTTGTTTTTATTATTTTTTTGTAAGTTTTTGGAATCTAAAATCCAAGGGCACTAGAGTTATAAGAATTTAAACATGTAGTGACATCTATCTTTTTCCTTTTAAGTAATCAACTTAGTTGTTTTAGGCTACATTTAACTTAATAGAGTTGTGATTGCTTCCTCTCAAAATATCAATGTAGAACTACAGTATCTGCTGCAATTCATGCAATCTCATACAATGCTGAAGTAGAAAATGTTTAGCAATTAGCAGTGTAATACATGAACTGATCATTATATCATTTGACCAAAGATAGCTCCAACTGAGAGACGTTGTCCTTTCCATGGTAGTCTGCATAAATTGAGAGCTTATTCATTTATTTGAAAAGTAAATCTTTAATTAATGTGGGCAAGAGTGAAAAAGACTCCCGATCCATCCCCTGGCTGATCACACCCCTACAGGAAGTGTATGAACAAACAACAAACAAAAGAAGCCATCAGGCTTTATTGCAAATTTGTATTCGGCAATCCGGGAATCTTAATCTGCTGCATCTCAGGGTCGACGTGGAAATCTTGAGAAATCTGGACGTCTGTGTTGCATATATGCAGTCTTCCCCTCGTTGCCTTCCTCCGTGCCATAGAATATAAGTGTAGTGTTCCCAGCAAGTTCCTGAAACAAAGACAATTATTTTATGCACATTTAAGAGGATTGGAGAGTAAGAATGTGAGACCTTTGGCACTGGTTTGGTTTGAAGGTACCTGGAGTCCGGCATGGCCATCATCAACTGCATTAAGAGCTGATTTAAGTACACGAATTGCAGTCGGGCTGTTCCTCAGTATCTGTCGACACCATTTAACTGTTTCTTGCTCCAAATTTTCTAACTAAAGAAACATATTCACCAACAAAAGTTAAAGAGTAAAATCAGCAGGCAGAATGACAAATTAAAAAGAATTTCAGGATGAACATATTGTTGGGGACAAAGCAGGTGCTCTACACTACCAGCCGTTGAACCTGTAAGAAGTAACAGAGGCGAACTTACAGGTACAACAGTGTTGACAAGGCCCATTTTCTCTGCTTCAGAAGCTGTATAGAACCTTGCTAGAAACCACATTTCCCGTGCCTTTTTCGGTCCAACCTGTTTATCCAAAAATCATGTTCTAGAGTTACTTTAGCATTTGATTAATTGCTGTGTCAAACAGTTAAGGACCATGACATCATTTATTGCTTACCAAACGGGACATAATGGAACTGCCATAACCAGCATCAAAGCTTCCAACCTGCCATATCAAAGAAAGAAAAATAAGAAATATATCAACAGGAACAGCAATTAGGATGTGAAGGGGAACAATAAAATAAACATTAAAATAACACCAAACCGATCATGTGGAGTAATTAGAATAAGATATTTTCAATAAATGTTGCAATGCTGGATGTTCTCTTGCATGGTAATTGAACTAAGATATTAAGATAAAACAAAATAAAACAGATACCTTTGGTCCAGTTTGGCCAAATATAGCATTATCTGCTGCAATAGTGAGATCACAGACCATGTGCAACACATGCCCCCCTCCTACAGCATAACCTGCAACCTGATTTGTACTGAAGTATAAGAAGCACTTACTGCAATTATCATGTGGAAAAGGAACTGTGAATCTGGTAAAGGATATGGAATGAGACATTACAGTCTCATAATCATATTTCTAGCAAATTTCAAGCATTCAGAGACAGCTAAAGTGCACTGCAGGGTTAATTATTGCGTACCATTGCTATTACTGGTTTTGGAAGCCGTCGAATCTGCACCTGCACAATGATTGAACTAAACAAGTTACAGGAACTGCACAATAATTGAAAGTTAAAAACAACAAAACTAATTATTGCATCAAGGCCTTTCCAATAAGATGAAAGAGATATGTAGGAAAATTGAAATAATGCATTAAGTAAAATATAGACATTTATGCACACATCAAACATGGCAAGGAGGATCTGATACTGATACAGATTACAATTCAAATATATACCTGCAAGTCCAAAACATTGAGACGTCCCATATCATTAGGATCAGCATAACCATCTGCAGTTCTTAATGACTGGTCACCACCACTACAAAAAGCCTCGGTCCCCTGCAGAAAGATTTTGTTCACAATATAGCTAATAAACACAAGTCTTCACAGAAATTAACATCAACAGTTCATACACACACCCACCAAATTTAACTGAACTTGTAACTAAAATGACCGAAAATTAGTAACTATAGTGATTAGAAAACAAAGAAAAATACCTTCCCAGTTAGAATAATGACCCCAGTTGAACTATCATCTCTTGCATCGTCAAACGCACGAATCATCTCCTTAACTGTTTGTGGCCTGAATGCATTTCTTTTCTCTGGTCTATTAATAATAATCTACAAAAATAACAAAAAACGAGAGAAACCCACATCAGAAATCACACTTTCTTACAAAAAATTCACTTCGTTTTGCAAAACTAAGCATAATTGATAGCACCCATTAAGCATTAACCAAAAAAGATCAAACCTTTGCAATCCCTTCTCCAACTGCTTTCTCATATATAATGTCAGTGAACTCTTTCCCTGATTCATCACAAACATTTCTCCAAACAACTTCTTCATTAGAAACTTCTCCATGGATTCTATGGTAGGAATTATTCACTGAAGAAGTGCTGGATAAGGCAATTAAGCTGTGATTTGCAGGTGGAGTAACTGGGTTTAGATGGTTAGTAACAGAGGCCAGTCTCCTTCTTACTGTACCCATCTCATTCTCCGGGAGTTTTGCCATTGAAATGCGGAAGTATTGATGGATTTGTGTTTGCACTCCAAAAAAGAGCTTCCTTTGTTGGTGGGCTTTGTTTTTCTACAAAGAGACGTTGAAGATGGCGGTTAGTCTTTATTTTTTGGGATTGGATAAGGTAAGAACGTAAGGTAGACAAGAGAAAAGAACGGCACCGTTTTGTAAAAACCAACAGTTAGCAAAAACGGCGCCAAGTGGCTCCGTTTCAGTGAACTACAGCCTACAGGTAAAAGATGCAGGCAAGAAAATCAAAATCGTTCCTCCTTTCAAAGATCTCTGCTTTCAGAAAAAAAAAAAAAATGCTATTAAAGATCTCTGCTTTTGCGCAAGAACGAGCGGTGAAGAAGAAGAAATTATTCTCCTTTTCTTGTAAGTTTGTTTTCTTTCTTTTTTTTTTAGATTTTGTGATGTGACATGAGTTGTTAGATTCAAGTTGAATTGAGTTTAGTGTTCAAATTGTTCGTACTTTAGAGTAGATGAGTCCAGGTTTGTGGATCAACAGCTCTCAGAAGTGGTTACACTTGATTTATAGAATAATCAGGTTCTTTCTTTGTAAATGAAAGGCAATTATTTTTAAGATTTTAATTCTTTTTGTTTAATTAATCTTTGAGGAGATATTTTGTAAAGCAATACTGGAAAATTTACTGTACATAATCTGGTTAGGTGTGTGAATGGATGTTTGGATTAAGCATAATTACAGATGCCATTTTGTGCTGTTTGAGCATCTTTTAGAACCGTTCAAGCGCATCTCTATTTACATCTGCATTCCAATGCTACCCATTCTTTAATTAGTGTGCAAGCTGCTCTTAGTTTGGTTAGACAGGAATGTGGATTTTGATCCACAGTTAGCACACAATTAGTTGAATCTAGTACGGAGAGAATGCGAGGTGTTGAAAATAGAGTGATGGATGTGCTTAGTTGAAGAGCTATCTGAATTATTAGCACTGTTCCTGTCTTGATTATGAAGGCTCATCCAGCCCTGCACTTGCTTTGTTAATTGTAAATGGTTCATGTCTTCATGAAGTTACTTGATTGTTGTGAGTTTTTTATGGACATTGTTTCCATTTGATGTTTCTTTTGGTATTTGTAACATTGAAATTTTAATCATTCATTAAATCATTGATGATGATTTATTTATTGCACATCCAGAAATCAAATACTTAGTGTATTCTCTTAGACTTGAGCAATCCATTACAGCAAACAACACTACCTTATACTCTACTATCAAACTCTGGCTGATAATACTGCCTGTATACTCTCACACAATGAAATCTATTATGTAATCTTGCTGAATAAGAATCACTTTAAAATAGGCTGCCTAAATATGAATCCTTTTCCTAATAAGCTAATGGTGTAATAGGGGTTGGAAAAACATGCCAACCACACAAATCAATACACCATAATTATCTGGGCGAAGCTCAGCATGCCTCATGATCTGACTGAGGTCGGTTGTTTGATGGCTTACCAATCTGTACACAATCAATTGGAGGGGTTGTAGGTGTGTTCAACTCTCCAAAAGTTTGCCAACAGTAGGGATCATACATGTGATAGTGTTCTTGCAGTGGTTTTAGCTCTATGGTAGTTAAGCTTACGTCTATACATGGTAGGGCATCACTGCAGGCAAAATGTACTGGTTTTACGGTGTATGTTCCTCTAATTCTTTCGTAGGTGATTCCTGATAGAGCCACAGCTGATGTTTGGTTTTTGCATGTGCTTTTGTCACAATAGAATTGGTCAATCACAATCGGAAGTTGAACCTCAGAAACTTGAATGTTTGAGAATATTACCCCCTGTACAGAGCCTGATCCACCCTGAATGTTTGGAAAAACATATGAGAAGCAATATTAGATGGTTAGTTGAGTTGAAAATGCTATAACACTCAGTCTCAGACTGTTTAAATTTGCTTGTCCAGCACTAATTTGATTTTTGAAGTATAACTCAGAGAGAAAATGCATCTACTAAAATTTTTTTATTTCTTTGAAACTTTGTTAGATACCCAAACCTATGAAAAAAATGATGTTTGCATATGAAACTAAATGGAAAGAAATGTTAGTGTTAAAAAACTTTTTTGTTGACTTTACAGATCAAATTTTGAATTCTGCATATCATATGTTGTTATTTGTCAGTGACGTGACTCTCATGTGCAGCTTTGGATGCGTTTTGGTTTGTAAAAGCCAATTTGACTCAACAGATAAATGATAAAATTGGATCACAAGAGATATGAATACCTGCCACGTCTTAATTCTGACACCCGTCATAGTATTGTGCATAACAACATCTCGAACAGTGATGTTGGAAACACAGGCTTTCGTGTTATCCCTTCCCAGACTTCCAATGCTGATTCCATGTCCCGGCCCACAATTCACATTGTGTACGTATACATTTGTGCATCCAGTTTGTATGGAAACACAGTCATCTCCTGCATAAATCATGACGTTTTGATGGTCTATTTAAGCACAAATGTGAAATTTTTTTATCTTTTAACCATTGGTGTGATATATGTTCTCCTAATATGAGTACTGTCATTTCTAGCTTCTGGGTTTTGTTGTATCATGAACTTGATGTATGGACCTCTTAATGTTTGAGGCTATGTTATGCTAAGAATTGAAAAGCATGAACTTGAAGAAGTGGACAAAGGGAGAGGGGCGGTGGTACCAGTTCTAGTTGCTGATGAGGACAAAAGGAAACTTGATGAGTGCAACAAAAGGTGTGCTCCTGTTGTCTTCAAGGTCTAACCTAATCCCAATGTTGATATAGGGTGTGACACATGTCATATGATTGATGGCTATAGCATTCAAAATGTCAGAGCTTGTTGGCTGCTACGTGCCAAATAACTAGTGGCTATTGAAGGTTTGAGGAAACAGTTTGCCAGAAGGATAAGGTTATGTGACATTTTCTGTCTGTAATTATAACAGTGGTGTCAAAGTTCACAAGTTTTTCTATAGTGGGTGAAACCTTTTTTTTCAGCTCTGGGGTTCCTGTAATTATTTGTCAGGATTTAATCTCAACCTGAGGCCTATATTTTCTAATTTATGTGGTTTATGATGTTATTTATTTGCAAGTAATAATATAATTACCGCAAGCAAGACTACTGCTGTGAATTAGCACATCTTTGGAGTTCTGTAGGTGGATTCCATCTGTATTAGGACTATCTCCAGGTGATGAGACTTTTATATCATGTACTACAACTCCGATGCAGTTGTCGAACTTGAGGTGGCATTGAGGACTGTTCTGAATTGTAATGCCCGTGACCGTAGCATTGAAACTTCCATAAAATCTCAGTGCCTGTGAAAAGAAAACATGTCAATAGTGTTATGACGATGAATGGCTGTGAGCTATACCAGAAATATTCATTGTCGTCCAGTGGTCCTTACTGTGGGCTTGATGCTTGGCATTTTCTTACCAAGTTCACTTCTTACCTGCCACACAATTTGGAAAAGGAGCATTGATCAGATGTGGATAATAAAGCGATTGTTGTAGTTAAAGTACAAAAGGAAGGTAATTACTGGCATTGGTGGGTGTTCTTGTACTGTGTTGTTTAGTGGGATAACTAATTTTGATTCATCGTCTACAGGATCATCGAATGGATAATCTTGCCACCATACTGAGCCACTCCCATCAATGGTGCCTGTTCCCTGAATTGTAATTCCTTTAAGCTTTGTGAATTCGATCCACCATAAAAGACCTTTACC
>CATIWM010004892.1:0-26931 GCA_949671775.1 Mallotus repandus | reverse complement strand
ACTTGCTGGTCAATTTCTTCTTCATCTTCTTTTTGGTTCTTCCTTTTTTTTTGGGTTTTTTTTAATTCACATGTTGATTTCTTTTTTTTTTAGCTCTTTGATCATCTTCAATTTGCTTAGATTCAGTTAATTTATCACTGAATCAACATGTGAATTCTTTTTATTATTGATTAAATCAAGAGCTTTTATGTGTGTTGTGTGTGACAGAGTTTTGGTTGCTGATACGATGATGTTGCAGAAGAGAGGGAGAGGATTTCTTATGGGTTGTTATGGTGGATTTGGTGTGGTTTTTTCCACTTCGAAGCATGAGGTACTTAACTAAGTTATATTTTCAAGGCTTGGGGATTTTTTAGGGCTTTGTTTCTCAAATCATGCTTTGGTTGCTTATGGGTGTCAACAGTGAAATCTTGAAACGACGTTATTCAACAATCACAGGATTTGAAATAGGACCATGGACACGTATTATGAAACTTTTTTTTTTTGTACTTGTAAATGAGCCTTGGTTTGGGTTTGATCGGGAGTAGGTGACTTTTCAAGACACAATATTTTTTTTTTCAGTGCTAGCTTTAACTTGTTCATTGGTTTATATAAACTGGTGAAATATTTTGTTGTGCTTCTACACCTTTACTCGGGAAAGATGTTGAAGCAACAAGAGGGGATATGTTGAGAATCAATAGCGCCATGATGTTTCAGTCCAAGTCTAGTGAGTCAGGAAACAACATCATATTCAAAACAAGTATTTGCAGAATTTAGTGTGACATTTTGCTAAAGGATGGGACAATCCACTATGCTCACGTCAGTAGAGTTTGCACCAATAGAAACAAGCTTGTGTGGAGAGTTGTAAAGTTAAAAATATTGTTGAAAAATCATGATGCATGCAGAGTTTCAGATGGTGATAATTTAGGAATAATTAGTAATTTAATTGTATGTGAACTTGTACTTGTAATTATGTAATAGAATATTTGTAGTTAAATTCAATTGAACTTACTTGTGTTTAAAATTGTTTTAGTTCGCAGGCATCAATAATATACTATTCGTATATTATTTATACATATTGTGTGTTTATTATAAAAATACATACAATATTGAACATTTGTCCAATGCCAGTTATTGTTTATTAAAAATTTAAAATAAATATCTGATTTTTTTTTGTTAAAATAGGTTGTTGAAAATGCAAAATAGGTGGCATATTCATTATTCAGTTAACTATATTTTTTAATATTATCCGAATTGTTTCTTAATATTATTTTTATATGTTGAAAGTGCAAAACATGTGTCATATCATTATTCAACATTTTTAACATTATTCAAATATTTTATGAATATTATTCGTATATGTTGAAAGTGCAAAACATGTGTCATATCATTATTCAACATTTTTTAATATTATCCAAATATTTTATGAATCTTATTTGTAAATGTTGAACATGTAAAACATGTGTCATATTCATTATTCAATATTTTTTAATATTATATGTATATTTTTAGAATCTTATTCGTATATGTTGAAAATGCAACACACGTGTCATATTCATTATTTAGTTATATACATTTTTTAATATTATCCGTATATTTTCAAAATTTTATTTGTATATATTGAAAATATAAAATAAGTATCATATTCATTATTCAATTATACATATTGATCAGGGGGTGGCTTTTGTTTTTTGTGCTTGGCTTACTGTAGAGAGCTCATTCGATTCTCTCAGTGATATGTGGCTTTTGCCTTTATTCTTCTTTGTATCACTTTCTCTTCTTTTTATTTCCTTTTAATAATATTTGGACCCCAAAATTTAATTTTTGGACTCCAACCTTTTTACTAAAAAAAAAAATTCAATAAATTTAATCTACAATTTAATTAAATATAAAAATGAATATTGGCCAAAAAATTAAATACAAAAATGAAAACTTAAAAAGTTATTGTTATAATTTTATTTTTTTATTAAGAGGCATAAATATTTTTAATATGTATAGTAATAATAATAATTAAATAAAAAAAGAAAACATAAAAAATAGTTGAAAAAAGAGATTTTTTTTTGAAAATAAAAATAATTCTATTGATTTAAACTAGCAATACATCAATAGAAATACAGATACGAATTCGCTAAAAATCATAGAGGATGAAACAACACCCAAGTTAATAGCATAATAAATCAATTTAAAGCCTACAAATTTGATAAAACTATAATGACTAGAATACCTACGACTCCAGTTCTATAAATTACTCCTCCTTACTTAAGAAAGATTGAGTGACTAGATAAGAAAAGGAGCGAAAGTTGAGAGAAAAAGAGGAGATTAGGGTTTAAAAAAAAAAGAAAGAAAGATCTTTCAATTAAAATAAAAGATATAATTTTTGATGGAAAGGGAAATTAATGTAATAAAATTAGAGTGTTTTATATAGAATAAAATATGCGTGTTTTAAAATAAAAATTTTATAAAAAATATTATAAATTTTAATAATTAAACATATAAGTCTTTAAAAGTGAATATATAATTCTTCAAAAAAAAAGTAAATACATAATTCTTAAAAAAAAAAAAGAATACATAAAATAAAACACTTGTCAAAATTATATTTAATGGCTTTGAGCTCAATATTTAATATATACATAGAGAGATATAGATTTATTGGATTCATAAGTTAAAATTTATTTTATAAAACAATTAAATTTAAATTATGTAAAATTTAACTTTTAAAATTTTAAATTTAAATTAAAATTTACGAATCAACTCACAATTTTAATATATTAATATTTTAATATACAATATATTATTTTGAAAGAAAAATATATAATATATTAAAAAATTATAATAAATATAAAATATTTAAAATATATTATTAAAATAAAATTACATTTTTTATTAAATATATATAATTTATTTAATAAATAATTTAATCCGTTAGGCTCGGCTTTGGCTCGTTTAGGGCGCTGATGAATTCAAACGGAAAAACCCTTTAATTTATTTATTTTTTCAAAATTTGCAGATTGAATAGAGAAATGGCAAAAAGTTTATTAAATTTATCAAGCCAGGCCCAATCTTGCATCTATACTGTTTACCAAAGAATATTTTTGGTGAAGAGTAATTTAGAGGCAATCTCTGAGTTTTGATCTTGTGTTTAGCTTTGTCAAGGCCGCCACCATGGCGGACAAGCAGCTGATCGTGGCTATTGAGGGTTCTGCAGCAATGGGTCCCTTTTGGCAAACTATAATTTCTGATTACCTTGAAAAGATTATCAGGTGCCTTTTTTTTTTAAAAAAAAATTTCCACTTGCTTGTTTCTTATATATTCCATGTAAAGAATTGAAAGTTGAGTAAAATTTTTCTGCAATTAGGCTTTCTTTTTCTTAAATATTTGAAGCAACCAGCTCAATTTATTGAATTCAGCAGTTGATGTTTCTTTGTTTATTAGCATGTAGAGTTATCTGAATTGGGTATTAATTCTTTTGCTTGTTACATCTACTTTGTGAAGTTGACTGTAGATAATTAGCTACTGTTATTTGTTATTTGATTTCAACATATATGTTTATTTGGTTTTCCATTCAGTTTCTGTGTCTTTAGGCATAGATGCATTGATACCTTTTTTTGCTCACTTTGTGCAGGTCGTTTTGTGGTAGTGACTTGACCGGGCAGGTAAATCAAAATTTTCACCTGGATTAAGTTATAACAATCTTGATTTGTTACTAAATGAAAATTAATTTGATCAAGCTCCGTGGGAGATACAAGTGATCTAATGTGTAAATACATTACCTATGAAGTGATCTAATAGATTTGTCGTCTCTAACTTTAGGGTAGGCTATTTGTTCGTTCCCACAATTGCTTCTTCCGTTTGAATATCTCATTACTTGTACTCCATTTATCTAGGGTTTATATGGAATTTAGAACCCGAGGTTGGAGATGCTTTTTCCAAGGGAAAAGTGGTGAGGTCTAATTGGCTAAAGTGGACAGTAACATTTGCATGGCTGACAGATTTCTTAGTTTTCTTTCTTCCTAGTTTTTACAAAATATGGTTTGAACCAGTAGGCTTGGATGATTGAAATAACATTTGCCTATAATGATATTTTATGTTAATCATGAAATGCAAGCATTTACAGAATGTTTTTTCTAAACTTCTGTTTGGAGTTGGTTTTTAAGTAAATTTATTTGTCTGTTGGAGATTTTACCATCAATTTCTTTTTTGTGGTTTGCTTTTCTATTATTTAGCTGCTTGACTTGCTTATTATTGCCTTCTACATGATCATATATCTGTGATTGTGCATTTGATTTTTCTTTTATGCAATGCAGAAGCCCTCGACTTCTAATGTTGAGCTATCATTGGTTACATTTTATGCGCATGGATCATATTCTGGTATGCCTTTTACTTTATCTTTTTCATTCATTTTATGAAAATGAGTTCTTGGTTGATCATGCTATGTTGATTTACACTGGGCAAACCTGCCAAAGCATACATAGATTTGTGGAGGTCTACATTTCTGCTGGCATTCTTCTTCTAACATCACTTAAATTGTTTGTTTGCCCAGAAAATAGTGTTATATATATAGGGCTTTGAGGACTTGTATTAGGATGTTCTAGTTGAACTTCATCTTGTAATTGTTTACTCATAGATGAAGTTGAAATTCTGAAGAAGTTCATGTTCATGCACTATTGGGTTTCTTACAAATTTTATACTTTTCGTGGTGCCTGGCCCAGTCTCTGTAATTTAAAACTTTATATGAAATATTCATGTGCAAATTTTCTTAATCTCCGTTAATTTGAAAATTTTGTGGTAAAACAAAATAAAAAAATTGTTGACTTTGCAATGTGCTAGGCAGTTATCTTCATTGTGCCATGGTGGTATGAAATTCAAATCTTGTATTCCACTATGTTTATGCTTTACTTTGCTAGCTGGCAAAAGTACCAAAATCTCATTTTTATGATTCTTTGTGTAGCTTGCTTAGTGCAACGAAGTGGCTGGACAAGAGATGTTGACATCTTTTTACAGTGGCTGGCAGCCATTCCCCTTGCTGGGGGTGGCTTCAGCGATGCTGCGATTGCAGAAGGGCTTTCTGAAGCTTTAATGGTACACAGTGCTTGTCTTCTAAAGTTTGTCTTTTTAAGTTCTAAGCCTATTTGTCTCGGACTAAAAGCTATTTGTATTTCTAATCTTTAACAATGGTAGCTAGTGCAATTTCTTTGCTTCATCTTTTCTTCCATACGAGGCAAAATCAACTAAGCTGTAAATCTCAGCTTAGTTCTTTGGTTGTTGGCCTTACTGTTATTGTCATTGACTCATGACATTAAATTTGGACAGAAGTTAGTCTGAAAAAAAAATTAAGCAGCAGACAAGGAGTTAAATTGAATAGATTGATTAATCAATTGCAGAGGATAGGCCTCATTGTTTTTTTTTTTGGTCAATCATTGTCTAGATGTTTCCTTATGCTCCAAATGGAAGCCAAGCTCAACAGAATATAGATGGGCAAAGGCATTGTGTTCTTGTTGCTGCAAGTAATCCTCATCCCTTACCCACACCAGTCTATCGACCCCAAATACAGAATTTGGAGCAGAACGAAAATATTGATTCACAAGCAGAAAGTCGTCTATCTGATGCAGAAACAGTTGCTAAATCATTTCCTCAGGTATTTTTACATTGTTTTCTGTGGTACCTATTGGTATTGTCTAATTTCACTCTATTTCTTTTAAACAAACCTCATTATTTGGTCACTAACCGCTAGTTTCATTGCAGTGCTCTGTTTCCCTGTCTGTTATTTGTCCAAAACAGCTTCCAAAACTTAGAGCGATCTATAATGCGGTGAGAATGTGAATTACTTGATGTCAACTATTTGTTTTGTCAATTTGTACCATGTCACTTGCACAAAAGCTCCTGTATAGTGCAGTCAGCATCTCAATGGCAACTTGTCTTTGTTCATGCATTACTCATTTAGCTTAGTCAGGTCAACATTTGATGTGGCTGCAGACAGAAGGATTTAGTTGTGATAATTTCATGGCATTGTGGTAATGGATGATGCTCGCACAGATGCAAAAACTAAATAGATCATTACTCTGCCATTATCTAATAGACAAATATTAACGAGAAAATAAATGAGGAAACCAACGTAGTTATATTCTAATATTGCCAATAATCCCATTTCATCTGATTGATGATGGGGCATCCTAATGATGTATCTCTTTTGTAAATATAGGGCAAGCGCAACACTCGAGCAGCTGATCCAACAGTTGACAATGTTAAAAATCCTCATTTTCTTGTTCTAATCTCTGAGAACTTCATGGAGGCTCGCTCTACTTTAAGTCGTCCAGGAGTTGCAAATCTGACTACTAACCCCAGTCCTGTAAAAATGGATGTTGCTTCAGTTACTTCTGTTGCAGGGCCGCCTCCACCTTCAATACCATCAGGAGGTTTGTGCAACTGTTTCTGTTTTGTATATTTAATGTGATTTGACCATTTGCTTGCTTTGTTTTTCTTTTTCTTTACTGAGGCACATCATCTGTCTTGTTTTTTGTATGACTGTCAAGCGTCCTATCATAGTTTCAGCAATATTTAAGCATTTGAATGGGGCTTTTCTGTTAGGATTATCCTGCAAGATTTATCTGCTTAGCTTTAATTTATAAACTTTTGTTGTGTTTGAAATATTGGTACAAACCATGAGGTGGAGAAGTATTTGTCTTATGCATATAGGTGACTGCCATTATTTGTAGGCTCATTGGATAATTGCCGTGTTAAATTGTTGCTTTGCCATTCTTTCTGCTTGGATTCTTACTTTCTTGTCAAATTTTAGTTAATGGATCAATCATGAACCGGCCACCAATTTCTGTTGGAAATGTTCCCACTGCAACAGTAAAAGTTGTGAGTATCATGTATCTCTGTTATTTTAGTTTTGTCTGATTACTGGAAATAAGGTTGCTTCTAAAATGTTATTACTATCATGGTTATCACCATAATCACAAACTGTTATTTTTTATGTTCAGGAGCCAACCACTGTAACTTCCATGGCAACAGGACCTGCTTTTCCACATATTCCATCTACACGTCCTGCTTCTCAAGCAGTTCCCAGCTTGCAGACTTCTTCACCACCTACAACTACCCAAGAGATGATTACAAGTAGTGAAAATGTACCAGAATTAAAGCCTACTGTCAGTGGGATGACACAATCTGTACGGCCTCTGCCTCCTGGTGCTGCAAACGTAAGCATACTGAATAATCTCTCCCAAGCACGTCAGGTGATGAACTCTGCTGCCCTAACTGGAGGGACTTCTATTGGTCTCCCATCAATAAATCAAACACCTGTGGCCATGCATATGTCAAATATGATATCCAGTGGAATGGCATCGTCTGTGCCTGCTGCTCAAACTGTATTTTCATCAGGACAATCTGGTATCGCTTCAATAACAGGATCAGGAACTCTTACAGGAACAACACAAATTGCAGCAAACTCTGGTCTTGGTTCCTTTACTTCTGCAACATCTAATATTTCTGGAAATTCAAACCTTGGAATGTCGCAACCAATGGCTAACCTTCAAGCAAATGTTAGCATGGGCCAATCAGTACCTGGCATAAGCCAAGGAAACCTTTCAGGAGGACAAATGGTGCAAAGTGGTATTGGCATGAACCCGAACATGATGAATGGTCTTGGTCCATCAGCTGTGTCATCTGGAGCCAGCACGATGATTCCAACTCCAGGAATGGGTCAACAAGCACAAACTGGGATGCAGTCGCTTGGTGTGAATAATAATTCAGCGGCTAATATGCCATTGTCACAACAAACAACAAGTGCTTTGCAGTCAGCTCAATCCAAATATGTCAAAGTCTGGGAGGTAAGCTTGGACACATTTCAATTAAAGATTTACCATGTATAGCGATTTTTCAACTTCTGATACTCAAATCAAGAAGGATTTTCAACTTTTAGCATGTATATCTTTACTTACAAGTTACAAATCCCTAACCAACCACCCAAAAGAATGACTGATCTGTAAAGTACATGTTTTAAATGAGTAAAAAATCTTAGAACCTTCATTCCTATTGTGTCCCATCTGAGCCGAAAAGACCAAACCATCCGTTCTTTAAGATGGGAAACTCTTTTGCCTTCCCTTTACACAGACTTGCATTATTTGGAAACACCGAGATACCTTAATTTTCATACTCTAAGGCTAATAGGAAAAGATTGGCATTGCTCCATATAAAAAAAACTTCTCTCCTCATGTTGAGGACACACCTATGACATCCTTTTTTTTCCTTTTACGGATCTCCACTTAAAGTTACGGAGGCATTTTTTAATTTCTCATCAATGGTATTCCTCATTGATTATTAATTTAAAACCATCAAAATGCTCTTCTCCCCTGATTAGGGGTATAATCGACCTGAGTCGAGCTCAATTTTCAAACTTTGAGCTCGACTTGATTTTCAAGCTCGAACTCGATCGAGCTCTTTTTTTTTGAAGCTTGAGCTCAACTCGATTAAATAATTCATATACTTGAGCTCGATCTTGCTCGACTTAATTAATTAAATAAAATTTTAAATTTTTAAAAATATATATTTTAAAATATTCAAAACTCGAGCTTGAACTCAACTCCGTCCGATAAGATATATTTATAATCATATCAAAATAAAAAAGTAAAATGGTAAATATACACAAGTTCGATTAGATTCAATTAAGCTCGCGAGCCTATTAAGTCACATATTTAAGAGCTCAAGTTTGACTCGATAGCCTACTTGAGTAGCTCGAGCTTGAGCTCGACTTGATAATAATTGAGTCGATTTCAAATTTTTCTCGAGTCAATCTCGAGTAGCTCGCGAGTCGGCTTGATTTGGTTACACCCCTACTCCTGATAAATCCCCTTGGCTTAAGGAAAGATAAAGTGTAATAAATGCCCAGCAGGACAATTTGACCATGCTAAACTTTGTCTAATTTTTTTTTTCAGATTTGCTTTCTATTGATTGTAATATGCTATTAGAAACTTTCATTAATTTTTTATTAAAGATTTCAAAACTCTTCATTGGCATTGGGTGAACTTGTGAAGTAATTCATTTTGAACTATAAAATGCATGCAGGGAAATTTGTCAGGCCAGCGTCAAGGACAGCCTGTCTTCATCACCAGATTGGAAGTATGTCTGAAACACCAGATGAATATTCACAAAATTATGCCACTTCATCATTTTAGTTACTGCATCATGCTTCTTTTTCACTCTTACTTGTACTTGAGCTTTTTTTTTTTTGCCTTATGCATGAACCTCACACCATATATACTTGTTGCAGGGTTATCGGAGTGCTTCAGCTTCTGAGACGTAAGTTCACAATTATGAAATAATACATTATACTATTATTCACCAATACAGAAATGCCCTTTCTTAAAGCTGCTTTGATTGTTTTTCTGTGATGTAATCAATACTTAAGTTTTATTCATTGACCATAAAGACGTGCATGTTGAAGTGACTTTATACTTGCCTTCTCTTCCATGTGAATTGAGAAGAAGATGAGAGGTGAATCAAGGATGATGTGGGTGTAATAAATAAGGATTTGGAATGCAACAGCAAACCTAATAGAATATAAACCAATTCATTGTCCTGACTCAAAGCCAAGTTTGAAGCAGAGTTGAGTTGAATTGGAATTATAAGCTAATTATTGTTGGTGCAAAATTGCTGGGGAAGTAATGTCATAAAAATATGTCTGTAAGAGTCTGGATGAACTGAATCACGTAAGGTGGATAGAATCTATTTTGACCATTTTATTTTCCAAAATTCACCTTTATTATTTTTGTGATTATAGCTATTCGTTTGGTAAGGATTATTATTATAAAGTACTGGTAACACTAGGGTACTGAAGTACTAAAATACTGAAATCATTGTGGTCTTGAATCCTCGCAAACCTTCCATCCATCATCTCTTCTAGTTTCATAATGGATTGAATGTCATTCTCTGTTTGGCTCACATAATGTGCATGGCCCTTGACCTGTGTTCTGTTAAACTGTTGTCTGCCTTTTTATCAACTTGACACAAAACAAAAATCATATGCATGCCTAAACAAATATGTTAAGATGGATTCAATTGGTTGATGAGTTTTCTGGTGCCCTTTTCAGGCTTGCAGCAAACTGGCCATCAACAATGCAAATAGTTCGGCTTATATCTCAGGACCACATGAATAACAAGTAATCACCTTTTGTTTGAAAATTTTCTGTTGTCTATCTTGAGTTGATTTATTCATTTTTGTGCCTGTGGACTTGCTATAAGTATTATCCTTGTGGATTTCATTTTATTTGACATAGGCAATATGTTGGGAAGGCTGATTTTCTAGTGTTTCGAGCAATGAATCAGCATGGATTCCTTGGACAACTGCAAGAAAAGAAGCTTGTAAGTTTTCCAAATGCTTAGATTAACAATAGTCTTATTTTTGGCGTGTCATCATTTCTCAATTTTTTAGTGTCAAGTTGTGCCATTCCTTATATTTCCCCTTCTTTCATCATTATATGACTTTTATGATTGGATTCAGAATACTAATGTTCTAATTTTATCCTGTCACATATCTTGTATGTGTATGTTCATGATTCTTTTTTCAAATTAGTTAATTTTATCTGTTAAGTATGAAAACTTGGACTCTTTTGGTTATTTGATTGGCCTTTCTGATGTCATTCTTAATCTCCCAAGTGTGCAGTCATCCAGCTGCCATCACAGACATTACTGCTTTCTGTTTCTGACAAAGCCTGCCGCTTGATAGGGATGCTTTTTCCTGGGGTAAGATTTCCTGCACCTTGTTCAATTTCCGCAGAACTAATAAGTTTTTCACTTTCTGTAAAATCACACATTACAGAAGCTTGCAGTGCAAATTTAGCAGGATGTCTCATTTTCTTTTTGTTTTGAATTTTCCTTTTCCTTTTTCAATCTGCTTTGTTGCTGTTTGTTATTTGTTGCATGTGGTTAAGCCTGCATTATATCTGGCCTCTGAATCGGTCATTGAAGATTAGGCCAATTACTCTGCATTTTAATTTACCCAAGCTTTATGTGGAACCAGGATATGGTTGTATTTAAGCCACAAATATCCAGTCAGCAGCAACAACAGCAACAAATGCAACAGCAGCATCACCAGCAGTTGCAACAGCAGCAGCATCCACAGCTACAGCAGCAGCAACTCCCACAGATGCAACAGCAACAACTCCCGCAGATGCAACAGCAACAACTCCCACAGATGCAACAGCAACTCCCACAGTTGCAACAGCAGCAGCAAATTCCACAACAGCTTCCACAGCTTCAACAGCAGCAGCAGCAGCTTCCACAGCTGCAACATCAGCAGCAGCATCCCCAGTTGCAGCAGCAACAACAATTATCACAACTTCAACAGCAGCAGCAGCAGCAGCTTCCCCAGTTGCAACAGCAACAGCTTCCACAGCAGCAGCAAATGGTTGGGACGGGAATGGGTCAAACGTATGTTCAAGGTCCAGGCCGGTCACAATTAGTTCCTCAGGGACAAGTTGCATCACAAGGGCCAACAAACATGCCTGGAGGCGGATTTATGAGTTAAATAAGATCTGTCACTAAAAGACATAGTGAGCTGAATGCAAATATCCTGAAAGGAATACTTTAGTAGTTATACTTGCCGTATGGGTATCTTAAGCCAGAAATCATGCGGTCAGGCTAAAATTTATTGTTGTCGCTGTAAGAAAAAAATCATTAAATTATACATTATCAAGTATCTTGTTAATGTGACTACTCACGATGTCACTTATATGTTGCCTGTAGTCTGTAGATATCTTGGAGTTGTGCTGATAACTTTTATATTGACCGGATTGCGACAAAAGAGACGGATATAATGCCATAAATGGTTTTGGCCAGTTCCAAAGCAGTGGCAGATTTAGTGGCATGTGAAACATAGGTGACGAGGAATGGTGCTAATATATAACAAGCAGTCTCCAATGTTAGCATCAACCATTGCAGCTGAAACTATGGCCATAATACTTCCATCACACAGTAACAATGGGTTAGGTTTAGGTAGACTGTTGTCACCAACCAACAAAACTTCCCTTCATTGGCTCCAAGTGGGTTGAAACACCGCACCATCTCAACTAGGATTATTCAGGAAAACAAATAATACTCCAGGTCCTGAGGACGAGGTTCTATTCGCTGAAGAAATATAACTTATTACAACTATGGAATGAAGATAAAACTTATCTACCACTTTTAAAGTAATTTTGTGTGTTTCTTTACTTGAAAAGGAGCATGTGAAGAAGGAAAAATGTAATACCCACCTAACTATTATTACCTTTCACATTCCATTAAAACATGGCGGTCAGCAGAACACTATGAAATTTATCAGTGCGCAATGATGTAAGGATATTGTAAGGCAAGACAATGGCTTTCATGCTTCTACAAGATTTACCATGTTGGGAACAACAATATTAGGTCCTAATGTGAGTCCTGAAGAAAATCATCACCACGATTCAATGTGGAATCACATATCAACTTTCACAGTTTTAATTAAAAATAAAACATTTTTAATCATAACGATAACGATGGTCATGATGTATAACTGACGAGAGCAAAAAAAAAAAAAAAAAAAAGCCATTTCGTCCCATAATTTTGTGGTATGTAGTCATCTTTCGGCCTCCAAAGTTGATGGGGACAGTTCATCACAGAAGAAGAATATGACCTGCACCTACTTTAAATTTAATCATTATAGGTGAAACTAAGACTACCCCTTCAATAAAAGCAAGCAAACCATATATAAATAATGTTGGCAGTGTAATCACCAACCAACAAAACTAACCCATCATTGGCTCTTAAGTCTCGAAATTCCGCTACCCCATATATACAAGAAAATACTTTTATGTCGACAAACAAAGAAATAAAGAGAAGTGCATGTATCATTAACTTCACTGAATCATATATACACTATTTTCTATACCAAATGTAAATGTATTTAGATACATGTTGTCACTTCATGCTTGTGTACCATAGATCATTAACTTCACTGAATCATATATACACTATATTCTATACCAAATGCATTTAGATGAATGTTGTCACTTCATGCTTGTGTACCATAGATAAAAACGGTTTATTATCCATGTTAATTAATGTCCTTCAAATGGCACGAACCCATTAACTAGTTGTTAGTGGTGGGCTCTTAACATCACTTTATAGATGAAAAAAAAAAAGAAAATATTTCTCATCTCACATTTTATTACTGCAAGTAGTGAAGAGCCTGGTTCTTGGATGCTGCTAAAAAGAGAGCAATCACAGCACTACATATATATACATTGATTTATGATCAGGTAACTCCAACATTGAAGAGGTTTTCATCTTTGGTTGCTAGCTATAGCTGGAAGGATGGTTTCAACTTCTCCTTCTAAGGTAAGTATAGGACTTGGCCATGCATTAATTCTGGCTTTACTAGTAGTACCCATAAGACTATGAATTGTTTTTCAGAAAATTTGTTAGCTATTGTTCTTTACTTTTGTTGAATTCTCTTACAGGAAGATCAGTCAATCGAGAAATGGACGGAAGGGGATCCTTCTCGCCGAGCCAAATGGTGGTACTCGACTTTCCACACTGTCACAGCCATGATTGGTGCAGGTGTTCTCAGTCTGCCCTATGCCATGGCTTACTTAGGCTGGTAAAGGATCAACTTCCGGTGTACTTACTGAATTTTGCAAAAGATAGTTATTTTTATCTCTTCTTTTTATTTTTCAAGCTATCAGGGGTCCAGGGACAATGGTTCTAGCATTATCCTGGTGCATGACCTTAAACACAATGTGGCAAATGATACAGCTTCATGAATGTGTTCCTGGGACTCGTTTTGATCGATATATTGACCTTGGTAGACATGCTTTTGGGCCAAAACTGGGGCCATGGATTGTTCTACCTCAGCAATTGATTGTCCAAGTTGGATGTGATATTGTGTACATGGTCACCGGAGGGAAGTGTCTCAAGAAGTTCATGGAGATGTCCTGCGCTGCTTGCACACCTATCAGGCAGTCTTACTGGATTTTGATATTTGGTGGCATCCATTTTTTTCTGTCTCAGCTTCCTAATTTCAATTCTGTAGCTGGGGTTTCTTTAGCAGCAGCGATCATGTCACTCAGGTTCTAATTCTTATCTTTTTCTTAGTTATATGCTTGATTATAACAAGCTATAATTGTTTCTAAAATGAAGAAAATTTGGAGAAGTTCATATTGAAAACATCATTATTGAACTAAACGTCAAGTTGTAATGAGTTTGAATTTCTACAAATAAAATCTTGAATTCGAGATTTGGATGTAGGGAAATAGATGCTGAAAGAGTTTTGCACGCCGTAGAGAATTCATCAGGGTTATTGTGACTGCTGGATAGCAGAAATAATTATACCAAATAAGTATTGAGAATTGATAAATTGTTGTTATGATAAGCCTCTATGAGTTAACCATAGGTAAGTCATGGGGCCTGTAGTTTTAATATCTTTTCGGCATGTTGCTCTCCAACTTTGGGTGAATTTGTAGCAAAAAGTTATAATATTCCCACCTTTAGCACTCACTGGGCCATAGGTACAGAGCCATTGCTTTTAGTAGGGTAACTTCATTAAACTTTGAGATACGATGTCTTCTGCTGATTACTTTCTGACTAGCTGCAAGTATGGAGAGGAAGAAATGTAATCTTGTGGAAAGAGTTCAGGGGAATTTCTGGTTAAACTTTAGTCACCTATTACCCAACCATCAACCTTGCATCTAGACATAAAAGACAATAGTTTCAAAAGAAGTCTGCATATTCATTGATTTCTTTCACTTTTGAATTGTTCATCCAGTGATTGTGAGAACGCATACATGGTGTGTAGGAACTTACAAAAAGTTGTTTTTTAAAAAAGCTGCATTCGGTACCATCCCTAATATATAAAAACCGTCATATTTAAACCAGTAAGAAAGTGGTCTAATGGTCACTTCTCTACGAAGACATCACCGAGTACATAATTGAAATTTTGTCATCATTTATGGAATTATTTACCTAAAGTGCGTTGTCCTATGATGTGAAGTACATCAATATTTAAGTCATTTGATATCTTTACTAATGAAAAAGTTATCATATTTAATCTTTCATGGTCTGTATACACCTAGATCAAGGAAAATGTTTTTGTCATCCAAATATTTCAATATAAAGTCTAACTACTTAAATGTGGAATTTGAGCAATGATTTTTCTGAAAAAAAAAAGTTCATGCTAATTCACAAATCTTTTATTGTTGGCTCTCTACAGATTCTTACTGGACTAAGTTTCTGATTGCAGTTATTCAACAATAGCATGGGCAGGTAGCTTGGCGCATGGTCGGATTGACAATGTGAGCTATGCATATAAGCACACGAGTCCAGCAGACATGATGTTTCGAGTGTTCAATGCACTGGGCCAAATATCATTTGCATTCGCAGGGCATGCGGTTGTGCTAGAAATTCAAGCTACAATCCCATCAACTCCTGAAAAGCCTTCAAAAATACCAATGTGGAAAGGTGCATTAGGGTCTTATTTCATCAATGCAATATGCTATTTCCCTGTTGCTCTCATAGGTTACTGGGCATTTGGACAAGATGTTGATGATAATGTGCTTATGGCGCTCAAAAGACCAGCATGGCTCATTGCCTCTGCTAATCTAATGGTCGTAGTTCATGTCATTGGTAGCTACCAGGTATGCTGCCTGTTTAATCAAATATACATAAATATATATACATACATATATATATATATATATATATATATATATAGATAACTCTTCAATCCTGCTTGGCATAACAATGAAGATCTCTTAACTTGAAGGTCTATGCTATGCCTGTTTTTGCAATGTTGGAGAATATGATGATCAAAAGATTGAACTTTCCACCAGGACTTGCACTTAGACTCGTGACTCGATCTGCTTATGTTGGTGAGTAATTGAAATTTTTTTTTTCTTGGCGTTAACCATAACCATCCTGTTTCATAATGGTAAGTTTCAACCAACATGAATTAGATAAAATAGCACCATCAATTAAGCTTTAGGAAAAAAAAAAAAAGGGCACAAAGATCATTTCCCGATTACTTACAGTCTCATGTCCCTGATAAAAACCTTGCAGCATTTACACTGTTCATTGGAGTCACTTTCCCATTCTTTGGAGATCTCCTTGGGTTCTTTGGTGGATTTGGTTTTGCTCCCACTTCATATTTTGTAAGTCTCTTATGATGATATTTACTAATTACTATTGTCATGATACTTTTTAATGAAGGAAGAACTAATCCATGATAAAAATGTTGGATAATATTCTTGCAGCTACCAAGCATAATGTGGCTGATCATCAAGAAACCTGAAAGATTCAGCCTCAAATGGTTCATCAACTGGGTAACATATCACACAACTGATTCATAATGGTTTATTCATGGAAAATCTTGTATTAACTTTAATTTTCCTTTTGTTCTTGTTATGTTCAGGCTTCAATATTTGTTGGGATGTTCATTATGTTGGCATCAACAGTTGGTGGATTCCGGAATATAGTCACTGATGCTTCCACATATAGATTCTATACATGATTAAGTGATGATGAAAATGTTTAACTGAGTTACAAGACTCCTTTAGTTTCTTAATGATTATGTTTATGTGATGCTTTAGTTATGTTTAGCAAGAAAACATGTTTGACACTTGCAATAACATGAAGAACATTAATAACTAAGGTTGTTTGTTTCATACTTCAGAATCGAATTAGAAGGAAGGGATTTAGAAATCGAATGCAGATTTTAACAAAATGTTTTGTTTAAAAAGGAATCGAAATCAATCTTATATATATATGAAAATATGTTAAATAATAATTATTATGAATTCATATATTTTATTTCATTGCTTCAAAAAATATTATATTTCATAAATTTTAATAATATATGACAATATTTAAAATTTTGACTAATTTATAATTTATTTTATTTTATTTTATGCGAATAAAAAATTATTTCTTATCCGTACAAGGGGAGTAGGTGTTTCTTATTGATGATGGAACTCATTCTCATTCTCATACAAAATTCTAATGAACCAAACATTAAAAATCTAAATCACTCATTCCAATTTCAACTTTCACCTTTAGGGAGCGTTTGGTTTGTACTCCAGAATTGGAATCAGAATCAGAATGAGAATGAATTATAAAGGAAATGAAAATTTGAAGAAAATATTTAGTTCTCTAGGGAATGAGAATGGGAATGAGAATCAATATCATTAGCAACTAATTTTTTTATGAAAAATATTTTTATAATTATTTTATATATATAAAAATTAACATTATAATTATTTTTATATATAAAAAATTATCATTATAATTATCTATTATAAAATATTTTTAAAATGTTTATTTATAAATATATTATTATAATTTTTAAGAATTGTTATAAAAATTATTTGTTTTTGATAAATATTTTTGTTCAAACATTTAATACATATTTTTATTAATTTATATATTTTATTTATAAATTTTAAAAAATAAATGTTAATATTTAAATATTTAACCAATTTATAATTGATTTAACTTGATGTTCAAGGGAATCAATAGAAGATGAATGATGATTCTCATTGATGATGAATCACATTCTCATTCCCTTATTAAAGTTTAGCCAACCAAACACTAAAAATCGGAATCATCCATTCTGATTCTGATTTACACATTTATTTTTTACCAAACAAATGCACTCTTAGTATATGTACAATAGTTTGAGTGTAGACAAAAATACCCTAATTGCTTAATAATTATGATGTAATCTTATGTACAATAAACTGTACATATATTGTATCTGGATTGGCACCTATTGTCTCAACCTTTTCATTATAGTATATGTATAGTTTTTTTAAAGTTTTTTTTTTCCTCAAACCCTGTATTGTATGTTTTAAAGAAATTATACATGTACATATTAATGTCTTGTTAGTACAAATAAAAAATAAAATATAAATCTTTAAATAAATTTTCAAATTTAAATTTTATATAGAAAATAAATATTACAAAAACTTTGTCTTCTCAATAAAATCTATCTAATTTAATTGGAAAACTTTTATAGTGTTGAAGAGTGAAACTGAAATCAATTTCATATTGGAAAGGAAAAGCAAAGTAAAAGGGACTTATAATTACGAGGAACCATAAATCAAAGAGAAAATTTTACGAGATGGCCCATTTAACTCATTTGTTATCATTTTAGGTCTGCATTTTTTTCGGACTAATACACAAATAGGTCTCTAAACTTGTGGTCCGGAGCCAAATAAGCTCAATTTCACCTTTTTTTCAACATATAAGTCCAAATTTAGGCAAATGGATTCTAAAGAGAGCGCGTGCAATTCAGATACTGAGCAAATAGTGAAATATTAATATTTTATACAAAAATATAATGTATTAATAGAATTCTCAAATTCTTCCCCCAAATTGAAATATAACTTAACCCTAGAATTTGTTCCCCTAAATTCTCATCTAAACCCTAGAAAATGTTCCCCCAAATTGTCGATCTTTAATCATCTGCAACATAAAAAATAAAATGTCAACAACCTTTAGACGATCAGTGTCTTCATCTTATGAATTGACATCAAGAATGCGAGGTACAAAATCTTCATCGAGAACACGAGTTCCTCACTGTGGTGGTCTAGAATTTAAGTATGAAGGGTGAGCAAGATTCTGCTATTGTAATTTAAAGGCACCACAGTGGGTAGCTTGGACTGAGCAAAACACGGGGTGAAGGTTCTATTCATGCATTATCAGCTTGGAGGTAAGAGAGTAGTTACATGAGAGATGTGTATATATACAATAAGAAAAAGATGTATTAATAATTTGAATGTGTTTGCAAAAAAAGAAAAATGGAAGGAATAGAAGTTATGGGGATGGAAGAGAATGCGAGTATTTTGAATGGCATGATGAACCATTTGATGCTTAAGCTTCAAAGGTTATTAAAGAATTGCAAGAAAAGAATGTTAAGTTGAAGTTTAAGAATGCAACTTTAAAGTCATTGGGTGGGGATAGAATTTGGCAGGATGAATTAAGTGAGTTGGAGCTTTAATTTGGATGGCTTAGAAGGGAGATAAAAAATGCATAAGAAGTAGGCCATAATTATAAGTGGAAGATGTGGTTGTGTATTTTGATTATTAACTGGTTGTTATTGATGTGTAATATTGTTGTTGTACTTAGTAAGTAGGTGATAATGTGTATTATTGTTAGGTATTTAGGATGCAGTGCTTCAACATTTTAAAACTATTATTTTTGTAGCTGTTGTAATGTTCTATGCTTGAAGCACATGTAAGCAGTTGTAATGGTAGATGGTTGAAGCACATGTAAGCACTAACTTGTACATTAACAGTTTGTATTAATTATGACTAATATTTATAAAAGAACTCAGATTTGTGGAAAAAATGTGGCCACTGTGATATCTTTGGTTATTGTTTTGTTAATAAAATTTGAAATGCTGTATGGAATACCATATTTTGATGGTTTTTTTAAAGTGTGATGAAATGGAAGTTAAATAGAAATGCAGGCACTTGTTGTTATGACAGGGAACCAAAAGTTGCAAATTTCGTACATAAACACAAAGTCAATAACTGTAAGGCAACATATGTAAAGGTATATTAACATATCCTTAATCCTTTCATATATATATATAGCATGTTCATATTCCCATATACAATGGATATACATTCACTATCATTTACAAAAAGTTGCCACTTTAGTCTGATTCACAAAAAGTTTCCCATATACTAAGATTCACAAAACCTTTCCCATATACTAGGATTGACAAAAAGTGACCTTCAAACTCAGATTTTAATAATCTAAACCATGAAATTAATCAACCAGATTATATAAATCTAAGAGTCTTCATATATACATGGTGCTTATTTCCAAGCTGGCTTAGGCTTTGGACCCACGACTTATTTTTTGGTTGTAAATTGGGGATCATCTTAGTTGATGGTCTTATATTTATATTACACACCGGTGGCCTTGGTGGAGGAATATAAGTCTGTGAAGCCACAATGATTTCTATACCTCCTGTGTGTCCCTGTTGACTTGTTTCACTCTGAAAACTATTTTCATCATCTATGCATCTCTTCTACCTTTTTGCTTGAAATTGATCTCTTTCTTATGAAAATTTCTCCCCACTCACAGCTGGAGCCCCTCTCTACTTCAAACCTTTTGCTCTGAACCTCCCATAAGTTGGATTTTCTTGAAATTTGATCTTCTCATAATCATAAGTGGTGACAAGTCTTTGATTCTGTGTTGGTACCCTGTTACCACTATGTATCACCTTTCTCTCTGCATTCCAAGCTGATTTGAAATTGACAAAAGAATATATAATTAGTGAACATCATCATTGTCTTTGGCCACATATTAATTGAATTATATTCATACAATGTTAACAAAACATAATTATATGAACTAACCTGAAGCTTAAACACATAAATTCAACCTATCAAACCATATACTAACGCAGATAATATGACACAATTTGCAAGATATTATAATTTCAGATTCAACTTACATTTAATGTTACTTTTCCTGTAACATCATCATGCAAAAGGCCAACTCCACATTGTTGTTTTTTATGACGACTAGAAAGAAGTGGTGCCTTTCCCTTTCCAATATAATCTTGACTCACTGTTTTTTTGACTTGTGCATTCTCAGTAGGTTCATTGATGTGAATTCCTTTATGCTTTGGAAATTGCTGCTTAGGTGGTATCTCTATACTTGTCCCACATGAAGCACTGCTTGCTTTATCACCTGAAGCACATGTAGAAGCCGTTGGATATGAACTAACCTGAAGCTTAAACATATAAATTCAACCTATCAAAGCATATACTAACGCATATATAATATGACACAATTTGCAAGATATTATAATTTCAAATTCAACTTACATTTAATGTTACTTTTCCTGTAACATCATCATGCAAAAGGCCAACTCCACATTGTTATTTTTTATAACGACTAGAAAGAAGTGGTGCCTTTCCCTTTCCAACATAATCTTGACTCACTACTTTTTTGACTTGTGCATTCTCAGTAAGTTCATTAATGTGAATTCCGTTCTGCTTAGGTGGTATCTCTATACCTGTCCCACCTGACGCACCGCTTTCTTTATCACCTGAAGCACATGTAGAAGCTGTTGGTGGGAATGGTCGTTGAAGCAGCTGTTGTTGCTGTTAGGGGGGCATTCTTTTGGAATTGGTGCATATGAAGCCCCAGTAGACCCTACATCTGCTCCTCCAGGTCCTTTAGGACCCTTCAAAGTCATTTGCACAAATAAAGTCCTTGTCATATGTCATGTACTTAAAAAATTTAAAAGTTTAATTTTGTGGCCTTTATAAAAATATTCCCACTTACATTACCAGACCCTGTAGCTGCTGAACCAGCTCCTTCTGCCCCAGGTGAACTCACCTGATGCACAATTAAAATTAACTTAATTTACACATGTCATGAACAACACAAATAAAATTTTAAAGTTTAATTTTCATGACTTCATAATTTTATTTCCACTTATAGTGGCTATATTGGGTCTAACTTTTTTGTTATGGCCTATCGCTTTACACCTTGAGCATGTCATAACAGCACCCTTGCAAGATAGTTTCCCACTCCTTTTGGGTTCTTTAGGATCTTGCCTTCTTAATATTTTAGGTCTACCTGCACTCTTTAGCACTTCAGGGGGTAATAATGGAGGCATTTCTGTCTTTGACCACATGTTTCTGCCCTTCACTAGTTGTATACAATACTCATATGCTGCCAAGTATATTTCCTTGCTATACCAATTGCTATATAATCTTCAAGAACCTTTTTCCCTATGGTTTAATGCACAGATTCCATGAGGGCATGGAATCCCTGTGAGAGACCAAGCTCGACATGTGCAGCTCCTGCTCTCTAAATTAACTATGTGCCTATCACTCCCTTCACTAATTTTGTATCCTTTATCCTCATTCCACTTTATTGTGCACATTACAACTATCTCTATATGTTTGTTTAATTTTGCACATGCACTTGGACTTACATTGCAATACCATTTGTTGGCTGCATCTCTTTTTTTATGAATTCTCTTCATGCAATCAACTCTAACAAAATCTAACATGGCTAGTATATGTTTTTGTCTTGCTTTCACTAAATGGCCATTAAAGGACTTACACATGTTATTACATACAATGTCACATTTAGAATGAAAAGAAAAGTAAGACCTGCACCATGTGTGAGGAGGATAATTTAGCAAGTGTTCCACAAAACCACTCCCTAAGGCATCAAGTTTCTCCAACTGATCTGTAAACATTTGTTCAAAAGGGCTCTTTGCACATCTCCAAAAGTGTTATCTAAAATCAATCCCTCTCTATCTCTTCTGCCATGCCATATATATATGTATTGCACACCATCAATGTTCCACCAAAGGCATTTCTTGCTTAACTGCTTCTATCAAACCATGTATTAAATGATTTAAAGAAATTAAGAATTATTTACTAAATATAAGAATGATTGTAATAATGATTCAAACCATGTATTCTATCACCATTCCTTGATGAAAATATATAATAGAAATGATTTAAAGAAACTATGAATGATTTACTAAATATTAGAATGATTCTAATAATGATTCAAACCATGTTTTCTATCACCGTCCCTTGATCAAAACATAATTAATACAAATGATTTAAAAAAACTAATAATACAAAGTAAATTATGGCTAAGTAAAAAAGAATGCTAACCTTTTGAATATCACTAATTATAGTTAATTGGTTGCTATCATCCAAACCAAGATCTTCTTTCAAATGCTTCAAAAATCATAACCAATTTTCTTTGGTTTTAAACCTCACTACTGCCCAAGAAATAGGATATCTTTGGTCATTTGCATCCCTTCCCACTGCTGTTAGCAACTTTCCTTTACACATATTCTTGATGAAGCAACTATTAAGTCCCAATATTGGTCTACACCCTGCTCTCCAACCTTGCTTTAATGCCTAAAAGCATATGTAAATTTTAGTAAATTTGCTTGTGCCTTCTTCATAAATAACTTTGACATTGCTTCCAGGATTGGTCTGTCTCAACTCCTCTACATAATCCTAAATGCATCTATAATCATCCTTGTAGTCCCCTTCAATCTCAGCTATAATTGTCCTCTTGACTCTCTTAGTCATAATTTGATTTATTTCAAGCTTCAAGTGTTTCTTAGCATATTCAAAAATCTTGGCACAAGTTATTTCAGGATGGTCTTCAATTATGTCTCTAAAATATGACACAACATATTCATATGAAGCCCTCTTATTTTTCCATATCCTTGTACATCAATGGTTTGGATTGTAAGTCTTAATAAGGAAATCACATGTCTTTTTCTTTAAACTTGCATATATCACCCATGGACATGTTGCTTTACATCTGCACCTCACTCTAAAATTTTCATTTTTTTCATATTTGATTTCAGCCCCTTTTGCAACAACATATTTTGCAACTGCCATTATGAATTCTACAACACTTTTGAAAACTATTCCCACTAGAAATGCAGGCACATTACTGTCAAGATTATACATAACCTTTTTTTATTTCCTCCTTCAAATGTTTCCATGTCCTTCTGCACCTGACTCCTCTTCAAAACTGTGCTCATCATTACTGGCCATAAATTCCGGATCAGTACCAACCTCTTCAGGTTCAGGATCATCTTTAATAACATGTTCATCACAACCAACTTCTTCATCAACAGTTTCTTCATTATAGTCACACTGATATGATTTGTCTTCTGCCCGCCTTTGCTTACATTTTTTTACTTCATTTCTTAAAATTTTCCTTGCTACAACTAGTTCTTCGTCAAATGCATCTGAGCCACTTGAATCAGCTGCATCTATTGCATCTCCGTCTTGTTCATCTTCAGCTTGGCCTTCAGTCTAATTCGCTTCTATATGGTCTGTCCTATTGTTACTTTCACTGTCATGAACTTGTATAGAGCCAGTGAATGCTGCCTGCACATTATCCCTTAGCTATTCGTGTACTTCATCCATTGGTTGTTCATCATCTGCAACTTGTTGTTAATCTTTAGCATTCCCTTTACTCTGTCTTGCTTGTTGATGGTCTGCCATATGTTCAATTTGAATTTTAGATTGATGTATTGAACCAGTGGTGATTTGTTCCTCCACATTAGACCTTATGTGTTCAGCAGCTGGAGCTTCTAGTTTTTTCCCTTGTTGTTCTTTGTCATAATTTCTACTATGTTTTTCCACACTAACTTTAAATAAAATAGATCCTTCATCAACTACCTGAATGTTTATATGGTCATTCCTAGTCCTACCTCACTCCCTTGCTCAGTACATGCCTCGTTTATTCCAGGTTTGTCTCTGAACCCCACATTAAATGACTTCCCCTCATGTTCAATTACTTTTTCACCTACTGCAGAGTCACCAACAGTCAAGTCACATATGTCCCCACCCTATACCTCAACATCTCCCTTTAAGTCAAAATTTCCCTCTAGCATTTCATCACTCTCTGCAACATTATCAAACCCTACATCTTCCATTTCTTCATCACTACTAACCATTATATTTTCTAATGCTAACTGTGGCACATTTATAATTTTAGGTTTATCCACCAAACGTTTAAGAAATAACTCCATACGCACTGCACTAAATACTTCACTCACAGGCAGAATCTCATAAACAAAGTCATCCTTATAAATGAACCTAAGGCCCATTGACCTCCCACTAGGGAACCGAAAAATCTTTGCTTTTTGCCTATACCCCATGCTTCTTATCTTTTTTTTCGATCCTAAAAAAAACATATTCTATTAATATCATACACTTTCTATTTTATTGTTTCACCATTAACATACCTGAGTTTTGAATCCCTCAGAAATTTACCATCATGATGTATGGTGAAAATTATTAGAATAGAGTCACCACCTATCCTGCATTATTATTAAAAACACATATCAGTTACGATTTTTTTTTTATACAAATCAACTCCATTTTTGCTCATTAAAAATGAATAAATCATTACTTTTTTTCAATCCAACAACCTTCAAACTCAATCACCTTTCATAAATCAGCAACACTCCACTCAACATCTCTCTATGCATTAAAAATCTCGCAAAACATCAGCCAACCTCTCTATTTTTTTCTTTCTCAGCTTCAGCAAAATACAAGCATTAATATGTCCCAACCACTCCATCCTGAAGTTGTATACATGAAGGACACGTTGCAGTCATTCATGCCAAAACAATAGTTACCGTTGGCTTTTTTTTTTTAAAACAGTTACCTTGGTATTAAGAAAAAATAGTGCACAACGCTAATTAAAATTTTCCCTCAGCTTGATTCATGCTCTTGAGGCAAAAAGTGATTGTCACGCGTTATTTTTAGTACTAATTTGGGTTTAAAGGGCCTCAAATTATAACATTTGGGCTTATTTGTTAAAAAAAGTAAAATTGGCCCATTTGGCCCCGGGCCACAAGTTTAGGAGGCCTATTTATGTATTAGTCCTTTTTTTTCCTTCAATTTTGAATGTTTGCTTTTTATTTTTTTATTTTTTTGAGGAAATTTCATCTCATGTACCCTTTGACCCCTTTAATTTCGTTAGTGGCCTGACCCATTTTTTTCTTTCAACTTTGTTTTTACTGTTTTCACTTTTGTATCCAAAATGGCTCCGTGTTTTCGTTCCTTAATTTCAGCGTTTTTTTTTTTTTCATTTTTTAATTTTTTTCAGTAATTTTTTATCCATTATTATTTTTGAAATCAATTTTAATTTAAGTTAATTGTATGTATTTATTTAATTTGTATGTTTAAATAATTTTAATTCTATATTCTAAATATCAATTTTTTTTTAATTTCGAAACTTACTATTGTTTAGAATATAAAAATTAAGCTAATTAAACAAAAAATTACCCATAGTCTTCAATAATTATTTTTTTCATAATTATTTAGAATTTAGAAATTAAACTAATTAAACTAAAAATTACCCATAGTATTCAATAATTATTTTTTTCAATAAAAACAACAAAAAAATTATGAAATATATCAAATAAATTATTATTTTCATTATTGATACTAATAAAAGTAAAATTTATATTTGTGGTCTTAATTTTATTATTAATAATGAAAAAACTGAAAAAACAACAAACAACAACAAAAATCAACAAACACCAACAAAACAATCAACAAACATCAACAAATATCAACAACTGCAATTTTTTGTTGCTTTTGTTGATTTTTGTTGTTTTTGTTGTTTTAGTTGTTTTCAATTGTTTTGGTTGTTTCTGTTTGTTGATTTTTGTTAAAAATAAAAAAGTAACAACAAAAAACAATAAAAATTATGAAATATGTCAAAAAATTATTATTTTTAGCATGAATAATAAAAAAGTAAAAATTTTATTTATGGCTTTAATTTTATTATTAATAATAAAAAAATAATTTAAAAAATAATAAAAAAATAAAAATCAACAACTGTAAATTTTATTGATTTTTGTTAATTTTTATTATTTTGTTGTTTCAGTTGTTGTTTTTAACTTTTTTTTTGTTTAGCTTTGTTGATTTTTTTTATTTTTTTTGTGTTTTTTTTTGTTGATGTAGCAAATACATCATAAGGATTATAAATCCTTATTTTTTAAGAATATAAAATAAGAAAATTTTGTTTATTTATTGTTGTTACAACATTTGAAGTGAAAAATTCATAACAGACCATAAAGTGGTGATTCTGGGAGATGGTGTATTCATCGTCTTCGTTAATGTATGTAAACATATTGTTATGAATTATCAATTTCCAATCAATTTAGTTGTATAGGGGTTTGCTCGCTTGCTTGTTCATTTAATTGTTTTTTTCATATTTGTTTCTGGGTAATGGGTTTAGCAATTAGCAATTAGACAATGTGAATGTCACGTTCTGAGTTGATGGCACGTCCTCGCCCTCGACCTCGCCCTCGAGCTATGTTGCTGAGATTATATATTTAGCAGAAAGAAAAGAATTTGGAAAGCAAAAAGCAAAGACAAGTTTTTAGAAGTATTTTCATCTGAT
>CATIWM010004859.1:0-18877 GCA_949671775.1 Mallotus repandus | reverse complement strand
AAATATGTAGAGAATACATCTCATGTATTATTTCTACATATAACCTTACACTTATCAAGTCCAAATAGAAACAACATATATTATTAATTTAATACTTTAATTAATATCTCATATTAATTAAATATAAATTAATAATTAAACTCTTACTTTAATTAGATTTCATAATATGCTAGAATTATTGCTCAAAGTATAAATTTAATTCCATTAATCTTAATTAATTGATTAAACACTTTAATCAATAATTAGATTAATATAAATGGTGATTTGGAAAAACTCTTTTAAGTGTGACTTACTAGGTTCATGTCTATTTGGCAATGAGAATATAATATCAACTCTTGATATTATTTGAAACTCTTTTAAGTCTAAATGTGAAAATCCCAATTATACACATTTAGTTCGCATAAGTTATGAGTGACCCTTAGCATCGATATCACAACTACCCAATTAGAGATGAATGCATATATAGAATCACACAAACCCTTTTGGTCATAATTACCGTGCACTAAAATCCCTTCATTAGAAGATCTCGATATAACCTAAAGTCAAGGTTTAATCAAACTCTAATAGTTGTATCATATGATCTCATCTCAAGTTATCCTTGATAAAACATAACAAATACTAGAAAAAATTTTCTAGTATTAAAACTCTTTCATCATGTGTTATGTTTGTCCTAGCTAGGAACTAATTCATCAAGAACAAACTTAGATAGCATAGGATCTTAACTCGATTCACTCTAGGCAATGAATCCCATCTTGGTCAAACACTCATCCCTATATTTAATTGACTAGAGCCACCACACACCATATACCCATGTGTGAATAACACAAGTATATAAGCAATAAACTCTAACCACTCAAATGTGGATGATCGTGCCACCTCAGGTCAAATGATCGTTGATAATAAGTGAATACCCTTGCGATCACAAATCTAACGTCATTGTTTGATCCACCCATCACATGAGTATCCATGTGTCTATTCTGATATCTCATATCAAATAGCATGAGACTCACTACCTCCCACTATTAGCATCACATAATAATCAAGGAAAATAGATAGAGATGATAGTTTAATTAATATTACCCAAATATTAATTATTTGACTATGAACAATTTATAGCATATGTACTAAATAAATTTGTAGCTCATATTATCAAGTCTTGATAATAAATTTATTTAACATAATGCTAAAGGGTAAATACTCAAATAAACAAACTCTTTATTTAAATGAATATTTTATTGCCATAAGGATAATTTACAATGTCATTATTATTATAAGAATGGCACTAGGGCACATCTATACTAACAATCTCCCACTTGCACTAGTGCCATTCACTATAATACCTAAGACCCATCTTCTCAAGATGATGATCTAACTGTAGCTGAGTGAGCACCTTAGTCGATGGATCATCCACATTATCGACTGAAGCTACCTTTTGCACTAGGACATTGCCTTTTCCAATAAGTTCTCTAATAATATGAAAGTGCCTTTCTATGTGTTTGGATTTCTGATGAGACCTTGGTTCCTTTACCAAAGCAATGGCTCTATTGTTGACACAATAGAGAGGAATCGGGAACTCAATGGAAGGAACAACCATTAGTTCAATAATGAACTTTTTAATCTAAACAGCTTTTTTAGCAGCATCTTATATGACTATATACTTAGCTTTGTAGTGGAATCAACAATGATACTTTATTTAGAACTCTTCCAGCTCATTGCACCTCCATTACAGTCAAGGAAAGTACTTAGAGACAAGAAATCCACTATAAGGGATCAAAGAATTGGCAAAGAACTTCATGGTTTTTGTTTATCTCTACAATGACACGAGAATGGTTGTAAATGGAAATACTCTTATTTGACAATGAGAGTTGCTCTTAAGGACTTTAGGCCACATTCTCCAATCATTGCATGTGTTTATTAATTGTTATAGTTCTTTGATTAATTTTGACTTGTAATTCTAATAATTTCTAATTGAATTTGTTGTTACATAATTTAGATTAGATAGCGTAAGTAATAATTCTTTAGTAACTTTAGATTAGTTAGAACCATTCAATATTTTCTATTATAATTTTCTGTCTATCCATCTAAGTATATACTTGGTTAATATAAAGTTGCTCCAAATACCCTAGTGTTCGATACCCTTACTTGCTCTATACTTAGTCTTAGAGACTAGGGTAATAAGTTTGGCCCACATCAAATTTTGGCACCATTGCTGGGGGATTTTGTTTAGAATTTTTATTAATTTAGGGTAGAGAAAGGTTGTTTTAGGCCTTATTTTATATTTTTTTAATAGTTTTCTAATTGTTGCATTATGATTATTTGATTGTGATTTCACTCTAAATGAGGCTCAATAAAAGTACTAGTGATATTTTACATTTTGATCCTAAAATTTAATTAACCTTATGTGCTTTGCGTAGGGAACAAAGACAAAGAAGATCGTAAGAACAAAATTTAAATAATATGGCTGATCTGAAAGATGAACGATAGGCGATTTTGCCATGCCCGACATAACAGGTAGTTTTAGAGGGATTGTGGCTCCAGCTATTGCTAACAATAATTTTTAAATCAAGTCAAGCATCATTCAAATGGTGTAAAACAATCAGTTTGGAGGTTTACAAGGAGAGGATCCATATGCTCACATATTGACTTTCCTTAATGTGTGTGCAACCTTTAAGATCAATGGTGTGATAAATCATGCAATAAGGCTTAAGCTTTTCCCATTTTCAGTCAAGGAGAAAGCACAACTTTGGCTTGCTAGTTTGCCTAATGAATCAATCACAACATGGGACCAATTAAAGAAAGCATTTCTCCACAAATATTTTCCCCCATACAAGACTACCAAGTTTCGCAATGAGATCACTACTTTCAAGCAAAATGAAAGTGAGATAATCTATACGGCTTGGGATAGATTCAAGGAACTTCAAAGGCAATGCCCACATCATGGCTTGCCAGATTGGATGATCCCTCAAATTTTCTACAATGGGTTGAAGGATGAGAATAGGAATATTATCAATGCAACCTCTGATAGGATAATCATTAAGTCATTGTATTTTAATATAACTCTATCATGTAGTTATACTCACTAATCCTTATTGTTATAGTATTGTACAAGATGTATATATGTTTACTATATAATACACAGATGGTATGAGATTTATTCTGCTCTACCATTGTTTCATGGTATCAGAGCCCAAATCAGGTCTAACCACCATTGTTCACCATGAATGACAGCTCAAAATTGAGCAGCAATGCCATCACAACGGCATCTCACCCTTCTTCTTCATCTAATCAATCCTTACCCAATATTGCTCACCAACTACCAGTTAAGCTCAACTTCACCAATTATTTACTATGGATTGCCCAGTTATTGCCATTATTAAACAGTTACGATCTAGCCTCTCACATCGATAGTTCTGTTGTGGCACCACTGAAGACACTTAACAAATGCGCAACCCAATCCTGCCTTTTTACAATGGTTTAGACAGGACCAACTTGTGTTAAGTTAGATTGTTGGATTGATTTTAGAAGCATTTATCCCACAAGTTGCGGGTGTTAAAACTGCTCATGCAGCTTGGGAAAAGTTAGTGAGCTCTTAAGCTGTCAGGTCTATAGCTCAAGCAAGGACTATCAAGTCTTGATTTTTCAAACTTACCAAAGAATCTTCTAAAAGTATTGCACAATATGCTCAATGGGCAAAGGCCATGTTTAATCAAATTTTTGCCTTAAATAATCCCATCTCTGAAACTAATCTTGTCCAGGTACTTCTAAATGGTCTTCCCACCTCTTATCGTCCTTTTATTGAATCATTGCAGCAACGTGCTGAAGATGCTTCCTATGATGAACTCTATGGCCATTTTCTTTATAAAGAAGAAGATCTTTAAAATGACAGCAAATATGATATGGTGCCTTCTGCTCATGTTGCTACCACCAATTCTCATGGTGGTCGTCATTCCTTTGGTTCTCGGTTTTGTGGAGGACATTATCAGCGTGGTCGTGGATGAGCTTTGTCCACCAATAGAGGTTGCATGACTCCACCCTCATTTTTTCATGATAATTATATTCAATGCCACAATTGATATGGCTTCAGACACTTTGCAAACCAGTGTCCAATCGACGATCAAAGGAATGCAAAGGACTGCCTCATCTCCATCATTTTATCCCAAGCCAAGTACCAACCTAGCTGCTTCTTCCTCTTCTCATCCTAACCAGCAGTGGATACTTGACACTAGTGCCACTCGCCATCTCACCAACAGTCTTGATAACTTATCCTTACATTCAGATTACACTGGACATGACAGTGTCAAAATTGGCAATGGTACCTCTCTTCCCATTACTTACACTGGGTCTGCTCTTTGTTCTACAACTTATAATTCCTTTATTTTAAATCCTATCCTTAGAGTTCTTGATTCATATTGCAATTTGTTATTTGTTTATTCTTTTACTCATACTAATTGTGTTTCTGTTGAATTTTTCCTTAACTATTTTCTTGTTAAGGATACCCCCACGAGGAAGATTCTTCATTCCGAGGCGAGTGATAATGGCTTGTACACCTTCTCCTTCAATTCCAAACCAAGTCCTCATCATCTGCTTTCTACTACATTCCTTGCCTCTACTTTTGATCAGTGTCACAACATACTTGGTCATGTAAATAATGTCACTGTTAGGAAAATATTAAATCAATTTCATTTGTCTTTTCATTCCAATAAAAGTGATTTAGCTTGTCATGCTTGTAATATTAACAAAAGTAATCGTCTATAATTTGTTCAGATCTATGGGGTCCTTCTCATGTCACATCTATAGATGGTAGTAGATACTGCATGCTATTTTATGATCATTATAGCAAATAAAGTTGGATTTATTTTCTTAAATATAAATTTGATGTTTTTAATATATTTATAAAGTTTCATCATCTTGTGGAAATTTTTTTTGATTGTACCATTAAATCTTTTCAGGCTGATTGGGGGTTGTGAATTTCAAGCTCTCACACCCTTCTTACTTGAAAATGGTATTACTCAGTGTAATTCTTGTCCTAAAACACCCGAACAAAATGGGTTTGCTCAAAGAAAGCATAGAAATGTTGTTGAAACTGCTTTGTCATTGCTAAATCACTCTCATGTGCCTACCAAATATAGGTCTTATGCTTGTGCTACTGCAGTTTATATAATAAATCGTCTCCCCACTCCAAATTTGCAAAATAAAAATCAATACACGATTTTGTTTCATAAAGACCTTGAGTGTATGAACAAGCAGACCTTTGGTTTTCTTTGTTATCCATGGCTACGTCCATATAATAATCATAAATTATCTCCAAGATAAAAAAGATGTGTGTTTATAGGATACAGTAAAATACACAAAGGTTAAGTATGTCTTAATTTATCTTCTTCAAAATTCATAACCTCACGCCATATACTTTTTTATGACCAAGAATTTCCTTTCAAAACTAAACAAGTGGTGGCACCAAGTGATAAGACATCTACTTCTTCTTCAATTTTTCTACCACAACAACTTCCATCCACTTTAAACACAAGTACATCTGAACCCTCATCCACATCCTCTCCAAAAGGTTGAGCAACTTTTTATTAGAGAAAAGCTTCTCTAAAGGAAAAGTTGATACAACTCTTTTCATAAAGAAATCAAAACATGATTTATTAATTGTTCAAATTTATGTTGATGATATTATTTTTGGTGCTACTAACCATTGCTTGTGTGAGGAATTTTCTATATTAATGCAAGCAGAATTTGATATGAGCATGATGGGTGAACTTAAGTTCTTTCTTGGACTTCAAATCAAGCAATGTAAAGATGGGATCTTCATCAACCAAACTAAATATGCAAGAGACATTCTTAAAAAGTTTGGCATGGATAGAGTTAAATCTAGCAAAACTCTGATGAGTACCACAACCAAACTCAACAAAGATGAGAATGGCAAGCCAATTGATGAAAAGCGATTTAGAGGTATGATTGGATCCGATATAATGTTTGCTACGTACTTATATGCTCGTTTTCAATCTAGTCCTAAGGAGTCTCATTTGAATTCAATCAAAAGAATTTTAAAGTATTTAAGTGGAAGTTTGCATTTAGGACTTTGGTATCCTAGGAGTTCATCCTTTGACTTGATTAGTTATTCAGATGCAGATTTTGCCAGTAGTTTAATAGATAGAAAGAGCACTTCCAGAACTTGTCAATTTTTAGGACAATGTTTACTTTCTTGGTTTAGCAAGAAATAAGTTTTGGTTGCCTTGTCCACTGCTGATACTGAATATATTGCAGTAAGTCTTTGTTGTTCAGAAGTTTTATGTCAAAAACAACAGTTATTGGACTATGGTATAAAACTTGATCACATTCCAATCAAATGTGACAATACAAGTGCTATCAACCCGAGCAAAAATCTCATTCAATATTCTAGAACTAACCATATAGACATTAGATTTCATTTCTTGCGTGATCATGTTCAAAAAGGTTATATCTCACTTGAATTTGTTGATACAAATAATCTACTTGCATATATTTTCACCAAACCTCTCAATGAGGAGAGAATGAATTTCATTAAGCATGAACTTGGGATGATTGATGGTTCTCGTTTGTCTTGATTTTATGCTCAAATAATGGTTGGATTGTTTTCATGTGAAATCATATCATGCTTATTAATTGATTTGATAATTAATTTTGATTTTGATCTTAACAATTTTTTAAATTTTTTTATGTTTTTGTGTGCTTTCTGTCAATTTCTGCGTGGTTTATTTTCAGTATATTTTTTGTATCTAAGCTTTAAGCTGTTAGTTTATTTTTATGATTATTTTGCAGTAGTTTAGGTTTTGTTTATTTTCTGAATATTTTCTAGATATAAGCCATGAGTTGTTAGTTTTATGTCTTGTTATGTCTTGTCTACAATTAATATTTTAATATCATGATTTGAATGCAATTAATATTTTAATATTTTAATATCCTTTATTAATGAAATTTAATTTTTCATTCATGATTTTTTTTTTTACATTTTGACAAAGGGTGAGAAATATTTGAGTTTGAATAAAATATTTTATATTGAATTTTTTTTTTACATAATTTTTTTTATGCATACATAGCAATATTGTAAGTGTGGCTAGTTTTGTCATATTTTTATATGTGATAAAAAGCCTTGTTTTACTTGCTTTGTTTATATGTGCATATATGTGATGCTTTAGCTAGATGGACATACTTTCTTAAGATTTGGTTTATCCTTGTTTTCATTGTTTTTGTTCTTGATCTTTTGTTTCCTTTGGAACTAAGCTCTACATGATCATATGATAGTTAAGTTTTTTAAGCTTCAACATAAATGTTATGTGTACGATTTTTTTGATGTGTTAAGTAGTACTACATGCATTGTAAGTGTTACTAGTTTTTTATTTATGTAATATGTTTGAAATTATTTCCTTTCATATTTCCTATCATTTATTTAAATGATCTTGTTTTTATGTTTTTAACACATTTGTCATGTTAGGCCATGTTTTTATATCCCTTATGTTATATTGTTTCTATTTTTGCAAGGGGAATGATTTATAAATTTATATTTCTTATCATATCCAAAAAGGAGAGTAATAAAGAAATATATTAAATATTTTAATTGGTGTTTTTTTTCAATTGAAATTATTTTTAAGAGTTGTTCAATTGATGTTTTTATATCACAAAGGGGGAGATTCTTAAAATTTCATTATTTTTAAAATATTTATCATTCTCAGTCCATTGGTTTTCTTCATTATTTGAATTCCTTACTCCTCAAATTCATTTTTTATTATATGTATAAATTAAGGGGGAGTATATTTCACATACTTTTTTGGAATTTAAAACAACACACACTTCAATTTATATTATCCTTCTCAAACTCAAAATAAGTTTGTCAAAATCAAAAAGGAGAGATTGTTGACCTTAGCAATAATCAATCTTAATTTTGACGTTAACAAACTTAATTTTGAGCATTTAATATGTTTATTTTAAGTGTGTATAAGTTAGGACTCAAATGAAAGCAAAGTCAAAATTTAGTAAATAATAAGCTGCGACTGAAGCAAAGCTTATATAGTGACAAAAAGCTGAGACAAATAGTAATCTATGACTGAAGCAAAGCTTCTATAGTGACAGAAAGCTGAGATGAACAATAGGTTGCGACTGAAGCTCTACTTCTATGGTAATGGCCCAATGGTAATATTTTTTGAATTTAAGAAAAGAGACGTTGGAGACATATTCAATGGCTCTAACAGCCATATTTTTGAAGTTTAATCTATATATATGTGCTCTAGCGTTGTGATAAACAAGAACATACATTACATTACTCTTTGATTATCGAAAACTCTCTAAGCATTCATTAAGCTTCATTTTTCTTTCTATCAAAATTCATTGTATTGATTAACTCTTGTGAGAGTTGGTTATGTGATAGAAATAGGACTTCATCTTCATCTAATTCTTGGGATAGATTAGAACGGACGTGATGTATATTTCTAAGTGGAATTGGTTTAAGTGTTTAGCCATTAAAACACTTGGGATTTGGTTTAAGAACGAGCCTAAAAACTCTTGTTTGTAAGGTTGAAAGAGTGAGCCTTAAACTCTTGTGTATTTTCAATCTTGTGAATAAGATTATGGGTGATTGAAAATCCTAACTTAGGGATAAGTTAGGTGACGACATAGGATTGCTGTTGAATATGAACTCCTTAAATATTTGTGTTCATCATTCTTCCTTCTCTAATCTTTTTCAATTTTTGTTTATTCCTTAAATTCGTTTTTATTTTTCTAAAATCCTTCCCTTACCTTATTCACCCCCCCCCTCCCTCTAAGGCATTGTCACAATGCAATAATTAAACAAACATAAATAAAAACTAAGGAAAAATATATCATAACTACCCTAAAGAACTATGTTAATTTGCATCCTAACAAATTTCCCCACACTTAGACCTTGTTTGCCCTCAAGCAAGAAATTTAATATCCAAGTGGGAATGAATGAAAACTTTATCTTCTCCAAAATAGATGTAGATATCCCAACAAGTCATCTTAACCATAAAAGGAGTTAAGAAAAAGATAGTTAATAACTATGCTTCCAATGCTCAACAATGATAGAGAAAACAAGTTACATAGCATAAGTAATAAGTTTAACAATTTATCTTAAATTATTAAGAATAAAATAAAGAATATAAAGTCAAAGTGCTAACCATGCTATCTAGCCATAATGTTCATTCTTCAAACTTAGGATTTCTAAGAATAAAAGTAGCCCATGGGACAAGGATTAAGCAGACGCACTAACCAATAATTCTCATAGAGTTTTTAGACACACATTTTTTTAGTGGGTGTATTTTATGCTCCATCCCAATAGTTTTTTCTTTTTTTTTTTTTAGATAATGAGAGGTACCAAGGAAATTAAAACTAAGTTAAAGGTAACACAAAATTAAAAGGGTGTATGGAGGAGGAACAAGTCGGCATGTCTGTGCTGACTCAGCACCCTTCCTCTCAGTAATGAGTCTGCACATATGTGATGACTCATCACCTTTAAGCTCTGCCAAGAGTCGCCACGTTGGTGCTGACTTGACACGATTTGTCATTGTAATGAGTCAGCATGGATGTGACGACTCGGCACAGACCCAATTACCTAATAAAACTGCTTGTTTAACTAAATAAATAAATAATATAATATAATTTGCATGGTACTTTTATTTTATTTACAATCACACTACTTTTCCCTCTCATTTCTTTTTCACATGTTTACAATTTCAATTCCCAAAAAGTTGACAAAAATTCAAAAGTCATGTCCTTTCCCCATAAAGGTCATGTCTTTTCACATATTTCCTACTACCCATCATTAATTTCTTTGACTACTCAATTTTATTTATTTATTTATTTATTTTATTCTTCTTCTTATTTCATTACCTTCATTCCATTTCTTTCTACCTATACGTTTTTATTCTTTCTTTCTCTCCGAACACATTTCTCTTCTCTTATTCTTTTCTTTTCTATGCCCATTTTCATTTCATTCTCTCAAACATAACAAATTTTTATTCTATCAACTCTCACCCCTCTTACATCACTTCTTCTCTTTTTCTTTTCTTCTCTACATCATTTCCTTCGCCATGGGTAAAACTGGGGGTTCTAGATCTAAAAGTCCTCAACTTGAAGAGGAGCATCAAGAGGAGGACCTTGCAACCACCTACAAAGCTAATTTCCCCATTCTTTCATATAAGGAAGGTGCTAAATTCACAACTCTTAAGTTTAGGGAAATCATCGATTATAAGTATATTCCCTCTTCTCTCCTTCAAGATATAGGCATGCATGACTATTTTAATCAATTGTTAACTACTTGTGGGCTTAAAAAAATTGTGTCTATACAAGAACCTACATATTTTGAGTTAATCATTGAATTTATACATCTTTAGATGTGAACCCAAAAGACTCACACATTCTTGAATTTCGGATGCTCAAAAAGAAACACCAAATTACATATACCTTCATGCATAGGGTTTTTGGTTTTAAGAAGGATGGCATGTGTGATATTCCTAAGTCTTTTATTATGGACGAATTTTGGAAATTTTTTACTGATTTGACATCCTCTTTTCAACCAAAGAAGGGTAAGGCCATGTTTATTAAAGACTTGAAATTTTGGTTGTTGCATAAAATCCTTGCATGTGTTGTTTTCCATAAATCTAAATTCAATAGAATTTCTGCTCAAGAGTTATTTTTGATGCAGTGTATTCATAATAAGAAGCAAGTGTGTTGGACCTATTAGATTTTTTATCAAATTTTAACTTGTGCTACCCGTAAGGATGCTCCACTCACTTATGGTCATGTCGTTACCATTATTGCTAAATCTCTTAATGTCAATCTTAATGATTTCACCCATGTTGTTGAGTGTTCTTAATTCACTAAGCAAGCTTTTATAAGAGGTGAAGTAGTGGATGCTTCCTTTTACTTTATTTCAATAAGGTTTAGGTCATGTTAGAGAGCAAGATGAGGAGGAATCTCAAGAAGAGGAGCCACATGATAATGTCCCTCTTCTATCCTTACCAATGCAAGGTGGTGCAAGTGCCTCTTAAAGTGGAGAGTCACATATATGGGAGCAAATTTTCGAGAATCACAAGGAGATGCAAAGTTAATTGACTAAGATGGAGACTTGGATTTGTCAACTTGACTGCTGCCAAAGGAAGATGGAATATAAGATGAATCAATTTTTTGCCTGCTCTGGTTACACAATTGAGTCTCCTCCACCATCTCCTTTAGAAGATTGAAGGAGTTTTTCTTTTTCCCTTCCTTTCTATTTTATTTAGGATTCACATTGGGGACAATATGAATTTTTATGTGTGTGTGTGTGTGTGTTGGGGGGGGGGGGGGGGGTTGTTATTAGTTGTTTTTACTTTTCTTATTAGTTGTTAATATGCATCTACTAATTATTTTGCATCACTTTATATCCTCCATACTCATAAGTAGTTTCCTTTCTAAGTTTATCTTAATTATGATTTAGGTTTTATCTTTATGCCATGTTAATAATTAACTTTTTATGCTTAATTGGTAGAATTTTAAGTAGTTTTATTTAGTATAAGTTTTAAGTTTTTTTATCTCTTATTATTATTTTCAAAATCTAGAGAATGTTTAGTCAACTTTCTAACTATGCTTAATGCTAGGATGATAAGTATTTAAGCTTAGGTTTTAAGAATTGAAGTAGTCTTAGGAAAACTATAGCCATAATACAAGTAATTAGCTTTTAAATAATGGATAAGGACACATAAAAATAAATAAATAAATGCTTGTTGACCATTTTGAGTAAGTTGTGTGTAAGTGACTATGCTCCTTAATTACATTCATTTAGAAAGAACGTGTGACATCATAAGGAAAAATTATGATTTCAAAAAAAACACTTAGTCTTATATAAGAAAAGCAATTAGTAATATTAGTCTTTGTTTATTAGAAGAAAGATCAAGTGTTGGAAGTATTTTCATACATTTTTAATAGATCAAGGAAGATAGTCAAGGAGGCTATTCAATAACAATTAACTACTTGGAGAGCATTGGAGATCTCATCAACATGTTTTCTATCTCTTTTTCTCTTTTTCATCTATTTTAGTTACTTGATTTTTAAATTAGTTTCTTGTGGTTATTTGATAAGTAACATTATGTATGTTGGCTAATTCATTGTTTATTAGAATTGCAAGGATAAATTGATCTTATGAACTACATTTTTATCTTCCTTATAATACATAAATGATTTGATTTCAATTGAGTGTTTAATTAAGTTACATATGTTTGATCACCATATATGATGTGTTAATTAAAGGTTCATAACAAGAGTTGGGATTTTTGGTAGAAATACAATGGAATTCACTTAAAGGATAGGAAAGTACTTGGAGACAAGAAATCCACTTTCAGGGATCAAAGAATTGGCAAAGAACTTCATGGTTTTTGTTTATCTCTACAATGACACAAGAGTGCTTGCAGACTTTAAATGGAAATACTCTTATTTGATAACGAGAGTTACTCTTAAGGAATTTAGGCCACATTCTCCAATCATTGCATTTGTTTATTAACTGTTACAGTTATTTGATTAATTCTGAATTGTAATTCTAATAATTGCTAATTGAATTTTTTGTTAGATAATTTAGATTAGATTAGATAGGGTAATTAATAATTCTTTGGTAACTTTATATTAGTTAGAACCATTCAATATTTTCTATTATAATTTTCTGTCTATCCATCTAAGTATCTACTCAATCAATATAAAATTGCTCCAAATTCCCTAGTATTCGATACCCTTACTTGCTCTATACTTAGTCTTAGAGACTAGGATAATAAGTTTGACCAACAACAACTACCAATAAGAAGTTAGTCATTATTAAATAGGATAGTTGTTGTCATCCTAAAGAATAAGGAGGTCTCGGTCCGAAATGGTTGCATTGCATTAATTTTGCCATGCTTTGCAAGCAAGCATGGAATGGTCATTTTGATGATGGGCTTGTTTTATCTTTTCTTCGTTTAAGATTTCTTTCAGCAGCAAAGGAACCTCATTTATCTCATATTTACTCCTTAATCTGGTCCTTTATTAGCAGTTGCTTTCTTTTTATCTTAATCATAATTGCTAATGGTTAAATAGTACTTCTTCAAAGTTTCATTTTTTGAATGATAATTGGTTGGGCTATGTGATTGCAGATAAAATTGGTATTCCTTCTCCTATGCATGCTCAACTTCATGCTTGGGTAAAGGGTGTTTTTGTTAATGTGGTATGGGATTTATCTCAAATATTTAAAGATGCATATCCTGATATTTGTGATAATATTATGTTGATCAAACAGTCTCATTCTTATGAAGATACATTTGTGTATCATGGTTATTCTGATGGTTATCTTTCCTCTAAGAAGGCTTATAACTTCTCCTAAGGTTGCTTGGGAGAAGGATTTATGGAGGCAGTACTTGCTGCCATCTCATTCCTTTTTAATCTAGAGAGCTTTTTTTAATAAGCTACCTACTGATAAGATTCTTTCAAGTAAAGGTATGACTTTTGTTTTAGGATGTCACTTTTATGCGAGGTATTTGAATACTTTGGACCATGTGTTCTCTTACTATCATTATGCATTTTGTTTAATGTGCAGATTAATGTCACTCATGGCTTTAATAACCTTTTCAAGTCTACCTAGAATGATAAGCTTGTGCCTCAGCTTCATGTCCTATGGAGAGCTAGTTTACTTGCTACCTTTTGGAGCATTTGGCATTCTCAAAATAGAATTGCTTTTCATTCTGATTATCAACCTATTTCAGTTGCAATTAGATTCATTTGTAGAGCTGTGAAGGAATTGGAGATCTTTATATGTTGTTTCATGTATAACATTGTTTCAAATTTGTAAGTTCTAGCTCGATTTCATATTACAAGTATTCAAAAGCTAGTCCTTATGATTTTTCCAGTCTGTTGGACCCCTCTACCTCATCGATGGTTAAAAATTGACACAGATGGTATATCTAGAGGATCTCCATGTGTTTTAGGTGCTAGTAGCGTGATACGTGACTGTCACGGCAGTGCTTCGGCCTCATTCGCTACCCCCCTTGGTATGCATTTTCCCTTTAAAATAGAAATCAACATTGTTATAATTGTGGTTCAGAAGGCTTCAACTTTGCAGTCCCATCCAATTTGGATTGAAAGTGAGTTCATAGTTGTTGTTCAATTATTACACAAGCGATCTGCTACTATTCCCTGGTCTCTTCGTTACGATTGGGAGGAATGTCTTTCTTTGCTTGGCCAATTGCAAGTGCATGTGAGATATGATTACCAAGAGGGAAACCAAGTTACGGATAAGCTTTTGTTCATGGGACTTAGTCTCAGCAACATCATTTGGTGGTCTACTTACCCTATAGAATGCAATGATCTTATATTCAATGATGCCACAGGTAGAAGTAGTTATCGTTTTTGCTGGACATATTAGCTTATTGTTTTTTGTTTCTTTGTTGCCATTTCTTGGTTGTAATGACTTGAATTTTTCTTTAGTTTTTAATAATATTTAAGTGGAGTGCAGCAAGTGATGTAGATATTTTTAGGGTGCTAGCCAGCTAGGATATCGTGGTGCACTATTTAATTTTTTTTATTCTTCCATCTTTAAATATATATATATTCATGCTTTTGTGATTAGGCAAGCTTAATCTTCCTAACGTGCAACATTAATAAGCTTTTATAAAAACAGATAAGATATTGCCCAATATAGTAGAGACCTCCAAAGGACAAATGCTTTTAACATATGCATGCATACACCTATACGTGTTGTTATAGCACACTGTTTTTTTTCTTTTTTCTTTTATTTAATTTTTTTATTTCAATAAATCAAAGTTTAAAGATAAACCATAAGTTTCCAACTTAATTTGTTTTGTTGATAACCTTCATAAAACAATTATTTTTTTCTGAATTTTCTCACTTGAAAAAATAAGTATTATTTATGAATTATTTTAATTTAAACAAAATTCATTGTGGAAGATTTATACAAGTCGTCAATAGATACAATTTTAATTTTTATAGGGAAAATTATATGTTCTATTTTAAACTTTGAGTCAATTATTAATTGAATTCTACTTTAAAAGTCATTTCAATTTGCTCCTTCAACTTTTGAATTGTGTTAACTCTATCCAATTTTATTTGAAGAACCTAATTGAATTTTTAAAAATTAATTTTCTATCCGTATAAAATAAATTTGATACTTATTATCCTCTTTATCTATAAAAAAAATAAAATGTAAGAAAATATTTTTAAATTCTAATTTTATCACTCTTAATATAAATTTAAAAATTAATTTCTAAATAGTTTTCATAAATTTTTAATTTTTCACAGAAAATTTTAAATTTTAACTTTTTAAAAATTACTTCTAAACTTTCAACCACATTATTTAGAAATTTTCCTAATAGAGGTGAAACCAAAAAAGTATTAGATAAAAAAAGAGAATTTTGAAATACTAAAAATATTAGTGTAGATGACGAGGTTTAGAGCGCGTCCAAGATTTTAGTAACTGTGACAATGCTTGAACTCAAGGCTCCAGGGAACACACTAACAATTTCACAAAGACGTGGCGTGGAGACGAGAAGTCGCTACCCAGGTAAATAACTGGGATAAATCGAAGGTGGTTGTAACTCGATTCTCTAAAAGAGAGTTAGCACCACAACCAGGAAATTCTAGAAATGGAATACTAACTTCTTTTAGTCTCGTGTTCTTTAAAATTAGTTTATGAATTACTATCTTATTCTCTAATTACATGCAATTTCATATAAACCCTAATTGAACATCCATCTAGCACCAAGGCAACTAGTCATGAAAAAGCATGCAAAAATTGCATTCACAAAGTGAGACGATCCCTATATTAATCTACTCTACATTGATTTTAATTTAAAGTTAACTAATTCTACATATTTTACTTACAAGGTATAATGGAACTAAAGGTGGGCCTATATTTTAATTAAATTAGTGAGCCTAAATCTACAAATTTTAATTCTAAAAAATGGGCCTGTGTCTGACCTAATTCTAATAAATTTTAATTAAGTGAAATGAGTCCTAAATCTATTTATTTTTAAAAGAAATGCTTTAACTAACTAAGTTTAGTCTAAATTGAATTTTAATTAATCTAAGAAAATGGGCCTAAATCTAATAACCTAAATGGACCTAAATTTATTTTAAAGTTAATTAAGCCTAAAACCAATTTTTAAAAGACTATTTTATTAATGAATTAGTCTAACATGGGCTTGGGGCCCAAAACGAATAAAAAAAATATAAAACAAGCCCAAATAAAAAAAATAAACACATAAATACACACATTCAGTGACACTAACCCTAATTATTTACATGTAACCCAAAAAATGCTACTGCCACCATTAATTTTAACTAGGATTTTTTCCAAGTAAACCTAATTTACTAACCAATTTTAAAGTGAAGAAACATAAAGTTTTCACTATTTTTCCACTACCGTAGCTATTACAATTCCTACGTGCAAATTAAAAAAAATAAATTAAATACAACCTAATAAATAAAATAAATAAACATAAAAAATAACACAAAAGAAGAAAACACAGAATAATAAAAAAAATAAAATCTACAATCTGCATAAGAAAATTAATACAGATTTATAGGCATGGCATCCTATGGATCTTTATGGTTCAATATCACATCAACCACGTAATGTTTATAATTTCCCTCCAAGGCCAAAAGAATAAGCAAAACACAAGAAACACATAAAAAATAAAAATGATTAGAAGAAATTAAAAAAAAGTAATAAAATAAAATAGAATAAACAAAAATAAAATAAAATAACTAACAAAACAAAGAAAAGAAGAAGAAGGAGGATGCAAATATGTGATGTTATTTGATTTGCTCCTCAAAGGGTTGATTGAATCATCGTTCTGTGAAAATAGGATCAATGGATTTGATTTTTTTCTCAAGCTTGATTACTGCAGCTTTTAGTTTCAAGGGACACCAAAATTAAAACAAAAAATCAGAACGTAGAACAAAGGTTTTCTTTTTCTCTACTTTTCCTATAAAAGAAAATCTTCCTCCTTTTCTGAGAATGAAATATCTTTTTTGTATCCTAAAATGCTAACCTCCTCTAACCCAAAAAAAATGATAATCACAGGCGATAGAGATAGGATTTTTATTCAAAATTTGTTCAAAACGACTTGATAATACACATATCAGGATTATTTTATTTTTTATTTAATAACTATATTTATCTTTTATTAAATTTTGGACCAATTAGAATTCAAGAAAAATTAATTAAAATAAAAAAAAATAAAAAACACCATGATCGGAACTATACAATTCCGACCGGAATTGTGTATTTCCAATCGAAATTATGCATTTTCGATCGAAATTATGCATTTCCGATAAAAAATGTACAATTCCGATCGAAATTGTACATTTCCAACCCAAAATGTGTAATTTCGGTCGGAATTACATAACTCCGTTCCAAATTACGTAACTCCGATCGAAATTACGTAACTACGATCGGTGAGATTTTATTAACTTTTAATTACGAAATGACCTTGAAATAATTAAAATTTTACAATTAGGCCTTTAAAAATGTTGTAGTTTAGTCTTGAGAATTAAAAATCAAAATACAAAGGCCTACTTTCATGTAGATTTTCATCATTGGAGTCCTCGTCGCATCCACGCACTGCTATCCTGAAATTTGGTGCTTACAGTTGTCCCCTTTTGTCATTTTTTGCTTGTTAAATTGCGACAAAGCAAATAAGCACACAATTTCTAAAGAAAATAGTTAGGATACTTACTTGTGCATCTTGAGACTTCTGTTTATGATTGATGCTTATGTTATTGTACAACATCATGAGAATGCTAAAGCAAATTTCACTATAATCCCTTTAGGATGTCTAGTGAAGTGAATGGTGAACTAGCTATATTCCCTATGGGACGTCTAGCTATGTGATAAATTGCGCTATATTCCCTGTGGGATGTCTAACGAAGTGATTGATGAATTTTGCTATATCCCCTATGGGACGTTTAGTGAAGTAATGCTATAACTACTGTGTAGTGTCTAGCTAATTGCACTATAGTTCCTGTGGAACGTTTAGTGAACTGTGATTTGAATATGCACTATAGTTCATGTGGAACATCTAGTAGTGATGCTATAACTATTGTGTAGTGTCTAACTGATTGCACTATATTCTCTATGGGACATCTAGTAAGGTGAAGTTAGCTATATTCCCTATGGGATGTCTAGCTAAGTAATGTTATAACTAATGTGTAGTGTTTAGCTAATTGCACTATATTCCCTGTGGGGCATCTAGTGAAAAAGTGATTTGAAGATGCACTATAGTTCTTGTGGAACGTTTAGCATTGATGTTATAACTACTGTGCAGTGTCAAGTTGATTGCACTATTATGGGATGTCTAGTGAGGTGAAATTAGCTATATTCCCTATGGGACGTCTAGCAAAGTGATGTTATAACTACTGTGTAGTGTCTAGCTGATTGCACTATATTCCTTGTGGGACATTTAGTGAACTGTGATTTAAAAGTTTTGCTATATTTCCTGTGGAATGTCTAGCGAAGTGATTGATGAATTTTGCTATATTCCCTATGGGACGTCTAGCGAAGTGATTGGTGAATTTCACTATATTCCCTATGGGATGTCTAGCAAAGTGATTGGTGAATTTTGCTATATTCCCTGTGGGACGTCTAGCGAAGTGATTGGTGAATCTCACTATATTCCCTATGGGACGTCTAGCGAAGTGATTGGTAAATTGTGATTCTATAACTACTATGTAGTGTCTAGCTAGAGTAAATTCAAAATGTTGTTATAGCTACTGTGTAGCATATAACAAAATGAACTTTAAATTTATGTTATAGCTACTATGTAGCATATAATAGAGCGAATTTGTGGTTTATGTTATAACTATTATGTAG
>CATIWM010004843.1:0-15763 GCA_949671775.1 Mallotus repandus | reverse complement strand
TGCTTGATGGCTATTTCCCATGACACATGGACATGGCATAGAAGGTTAGGACATGCAAATTTTGAGCTATTAAATGATCTTTGTAAGCATGAACTTGTTATTGGTTTACCAAAACTTGAATTCACTAAGGATAAGCCTTGTAATGCTTGTCAAAAGGGAAAAAAATCTAAGTCTTCATTTAAGCTTAAAAATGTTGTGTCAACATCTATGCCACTTGAACTTATACATATGGGTTTATTTGGTCTAACTAGAGTTGCTAGTCTCGGTGGAATGCACTATGCATATGTATTAGTTGGTGACTACTCTAGATTTACTTGGGTGTGTTTTCTTACTTATAAGAATGATGCTTTTAAAGCTTTTGAAAATTTTACAAAAAGAGTTCAAAAAGAAAAAAAAGGTTTTTGTATTTCTTCAATAAGAAGTGATCATGGAACCGAATTTGAAAATGAATTTTTCAAAATGTTTTGTAATGAAAATGACATTTCACATACCTTTTCATCTCCTAGAACTCCTCAACAAAATGGGGTAGTTGAAAGGAAAAATAGAACTCTAGTGAAAATGGCTAGAACAATACTTCATGAGTATAATTTGCCTCTATACTTTTGGGCGAAAGCCATTAACACATATTGCTATATTTCAAATAGAGTTTTCAAAAGACTAATTTTAAATAAAACTTCTTATAAGCTTTGGAACAATAGAAAATCCAAAATCTCATATCTAAGAGTGTTCGAATGCAAGTGTTTTATATTAAACACCAAGGATAATCTTAGAAAATTTGACTCTAAAGTCGATGAAGGAATTTTCCTAAGCTACGCCTCCTCTAGCAAAGCATATAGAGTATTTAATAAAAGAACCTTGGCTGTTGAAGAATCTATGCATGTTATTTTTTATAAATCAAACTCACTTAATCCTAGAAAGGATTTTTGTAGTGTTGATGATAATGTAGGTGAACTTGTGGATACAAATGCTCAAGAAGAAAATGCGAGAAAACCTTTGGAACTTGAAGGTCCAAATAAGGAAGAAAGTGAGGAGGTGCCTCAATCTATCTTAAAGGAGGATCTTCCAAAGGATTGGAAATTTAAGAAAGCACATCCTCAATCATCGATAATCCTACATAACGGGTAACAACTCATTCTAAACTTAAGTCTATTGTTAATTTAGCCTTCATTTCTCAAATTTAACCCAAAAATGTTGATGATGCTTTGTGTGATGAATTCTGGGTCCTTGCTATGCAAGAAGAGTTAAATCAATTTGAGAGAAACAAAGTTTGGACTTTAGTTCCTAGACCGAAACATCATCCTATTATAGGCGCCAAATGGCTGTTTATAAATAAGATGAATGATCAAGGTATCATAACTAGGAACAAAGCAAGACTAGTAGCTAAAGGTTATAATCAAGAAGAAGGCATTGATTATGATGAAATATTTGCCCCCATTGCAAGGATAGAAGCTATTAGAATGCTACTTGCATTTGCATCTGACAAGGATTTTAAACTTTATCAAATGGATGTTAAAAATGCATTTTTAAATGGTTTTATTGAAGAAGAAGTTTATGTTGAACAACCTCCGGGTTTTGAAAATTCTGATTTTTCAAATCATGTTTTTAAACTTTCAAAAGCATTATATGGATTGAAACAAGCTCCAAGAGCTTGGTATGAAAGATTGAGCAACTTCCTAATAGAAAAAGGTTTCTCTAAAGGAAAGGTTGATACAACTCTTTTCATAAAGAAATCCAAACATAATTTATTAATTTTTCAAATTTATATTGATGATATTATTTTTGGTGCTACTAACCATTGCTTGTGTGAGGAATTTTCTAAGCCAATGCAAAGAGAATTTGAGATGAGTATGATGGGAGAACTCAAGTTCTTCCTTAGACTTCAAATCAAACAATGCAAAGATGGGATTTTCATTAATCAAACTAAGTATGCTAGTGACATTCTCAAGAAGTTTGGCATGGATAGAGTCAAATCAAGCAAAACTCCAATGAGTACCACGACCAAACTCAACAAGGATGAGAATGGCAAGCTTGTTGATGAAAAGTATTTAGAGGTATGATCAGATCTCTTCTCTATTTAACTGCCAGTAGACCCGATATAATGTTTACTACTTGCTTGTGTGCTCATTTTCAATCTAGTCCTAGAGAGTCCCACTTGAATGCAATCAAAAGAATTTTCAAATATTTAAGTGGAAGTTTGCATTTAGGACTTTAGTATCCTAGGAGTTCATCCTTTGATTTAATTAGTTATTCAGATACAGATTTTGCTGGTAGTCTACTAGATAGAAAGAGTACTTCTGAAACTTGTCAAGCTTTAGGACAATGTTTAGTTTCTTGGTTTAGTAAGAAACAAGTTTTGGTTGCCTTGTTCACTGCAGAAGTATAATATGTTGCTTTATGTTGTTCACAAGTATTATGGCAAAAATAAAAATTATTGGATTATGGCATTCACATTGATCGAATTCCAATCAAATGTGATAATACAAGTGCTATAAACCTTAGCAAGAATCCAATTCAGCATTCTAGAACCAAGGATATAGACATTAGACATCATTTCTTGCGCGATCATGTTCAAATTGGTGATATCGCACTTGAATTTATTGACACAAATAATCAACTTGCAGATTATCTTCACCAAGCCTCTTAATGAAGAGAGATGAAAATTTATCAAACATGAATTAGGAATGATAGATGGTGCATGTTTGTCTTAAATATATTGTTTATGCTTGGTATATTTTTAGTATCTTATTCTAGCTGTTTATCAAATTAGTGGTTGAATGCATTTATATGTGAAATCATGTTATGCTCATCATATGCCTTGAATATTAAAATAACTTTGATTTTGATCTCAAATTTTCTTTATATAAAATGATTAATTAAAAGGGTTTCCCAAATTTTTTGTTATAAATTTTTTTATTTTTCAAAAAATTATTCCTATTTTGCTAAAATTAATAAATTATAATAAATTATTTTTATTTAAGCAAAATCATTCCTCATTAAATGAGTATGAGTTAAGCCCTCATTCAATATTTCCTAAAAACTTCAATTAAAATTCAAAATTTTGAGCTTTTAATTGAAAGGACTTAATTGCTCATTAATTTGGACTTAAATGCAAAGTTTTTAAAGTTTATGGCCTGTCAGGGACATAGTCCCGCCCGGGACAATACCTCGTCCCGATCAGGACCGATATTGGTTCATTTCTTTTATTAAAGACAGAACAGATCCTGGTCTGCGGTCCCAACTAGGACCAGGCTCGGGACTAGATGTCCCAATCGGGACGGATGCAATCCCGACCGGGATCTGTGTCCTATCAGCATAGGGAATAGCTTTCCTCGCCTCTTTGACTCCCAATCAAATCAGGAACAATTTTTTAGGTCCCCATTCAACACAAATTTAAATTTTGAAAGGATTTTAACCCTAATTTTTCCTCTATAAATACTCCTATTCTTTCAAAATCTCTACATAACAAATTCTCTACACCACTCTCTCATCTTTAAGCTCTTTTAATGGCTCCTGAGAAAGCAATTCATCTTCCCCCTTCTTCTTCTTAAGAACAAGCCTCAAAAAGAGACAAGCCAAGAAGAACACATTCCCCTTTTTCTTACTATCCTCAAGAATTCAAAAAGAGAGTTTCTCAATTTCAAAAGAGAAGTTATATTCCTTCCAGATTTATGCATGAAGACACTTTCAAAAAAATTGGATGTTCTGATGAGGTGAAAGATATCCTTATAAGTGTTGGTTTATTTGATTTTGCCTTCACCCCTCTTCCTTCCTATCAATCCTTAATTGTGGAATTTCTCTCCTCCTCCACTCTTTGCTCCGAAACTATTGATGATGACAATCCATACTTTTTCATGCATTCCAAATTGGGTGTGAGAGATCGTTTCATGACAAGCCAAGAGTTTGACTCACTCTTTGGCTTTTCTCAAGAAGGGCATGTGCAAGTTAAGGCAAATTGGCATCCTTGGACTTTTTGGAACGAAATCAAGGCCCCAAATGCTCCAAATTTCTCCGCCGGCCATACCAAAGCCTCTCACATCAAATCCAAAGCCTTATGGTATGCTCATTGTTTTCTCATCTATTCCATTAATGGTAGAGCCTTGTCCAATGAAGCACTTTCTTTAGATGACCTATTCATTCTTTATTGTATAGTCCACAAAGAACGCATTGCCTTAGGTTGTTTTGCTCAATGGCGATTATGGCTAATTAGTGATAGTGCAACCGGTGCTATTTGTGTTGGTGGAATTGTTACCAAATTAGCTAAATTCTTCAATATTGATCTTGATCTTTTACATCCTATTGCTCCTATTCTTCTTAATGATACTTTTATTAGAAACTCCAAGCAATTCACCTCTATTCATAATACTTGGGTTTGGAAGCATGATATTGGCAAAGTTGAATACATGGATGGTCTTTTTCAAGAAATTGATGAGTTTCAACCTCATGAAGAAGAACAAGAGACTCAAGCTCAAGCACAAAGAAAAAGATCAAGACAAGAGGGAACTTCTCAAGGAGCTCAAGCCTATGAAGATGAACCACAATGGGTTGGGCACTTGTTCGATAGGATGAGCTTAATGGAAAAGAACTTCAATGAGCACTTTGATCAAGTGGACGCATACATTGCACATCTTTAACATGATGTCCACTATCTATATGAGAAACAAGGCTATTCTTGCTCATATGCACCCTTCCCTCATCCTCCACCTCCTCCTCCTATTCAAGATTAAATTCGTTTATGTCTTTTTTTTTTCTTTGTTCGTAGCTTTCCTTTTGGTTTATTTTTAGTATATTTTTTGTTTATGCTACTATGACCTGTTAATTTTTTAATTATGTCCTTGTTGTTTTAGTTTATGTCTTGTTTACAATTGGTATTTCTTAAATATCATTGTAACTCTATCTTTAATTAATGCAATTTTATTTTCATTAAATTATTGTTTAATCCTTTTTGCATTTTGACAAAGGGGGAGAAAAATTTGAGTTTGCTTAATTCTTTATTATCATTTATTATTATTTATTTTCTTATTATTTGTTACATGCATTGTAAGTGTGGTTACTTATGTGTTAATCATCATGTTATCATATTTTTTCCTTGCTATTTCTTACATGCATTATAAGTGTGGTTACTTAAATGTCAATCATTATGTTATCATATTTTTCTCCATGCAAAAGACCTTATTTTGCTTATTTTCATAATTTCATTTAGTCTTTTACAAAGGGGGAGAAATATTTTTTTTAAAGTTGAACTTTCATGATTTTCATTGTTTTAGTTTTTGGTCTTTTGTTTCCTTTAGAACTAAGCTCTATATGATAATGTGATATGTACTATTTTGTGATGCATTATCTTAGTAAAATTTATGTTCTACCAAATTTATGTTTCTCAAATATTTTGTCAAGTTTTTTTAAAGAAGATAATTTTTAAAATTTATATTTCTTGTCATGCCAAATAAGGGGAGAAATAAGGAAATATATATTTCTCATTAATTCTATTTAATTGAATTTCTTACTCCTTATAGTTATTATTTTTATGATATGCAAAATTTTAAGGGGAGTAAAATTAATTCAAATTATCACACACTTCACTTTATATTATTCTCTCAAACTCAAAATAAGTTTGTCAAAAATAAAAAGGGGGAGATTGTTTACCTTAGCAATAATCAATCTTGATTTTGATCTTAACAAACTTGATTTTAAGCATTTAATATGTTTGTTTAAGTGTGTATAAGTTAGGACTATAATGGAAATAAAAATGAAGCTAAGCGTGCTTTTGGGCTAAATCGACCTTCAGGATTCCAGGAAGATTTTGGAAGTCTTAGACTTTTATAATGAGAAATTTATCTTCTTAACATTTAAATTAGACATCACAAGTTTTCCAAATTGATATTACTTGTCAAAATCTGAATTCATTTGGTCTGGAAATCTTCAGTTAAAATCAGCATATGCAGTTTTCATTTCAATTTGAGCAGCTCTTAGTATTTCAACAATATCTTGAGCTAAATATGTTCAATTGAGGTGATTCAAAGTTATGTGGAAATATAAGACAAATACCTAAAAATTTAATGAAGAAAGATAAGGCTGATTTGATCTTCTTCAATGGCTAAAAGTCATGATCCCAACCAGGACCATGCAAGTCCCGACCGGGACAAAAATTGCATCAAATTGAAGAAATCATCCAAAATATATCACTGGCCAATGTCCTGACCGGGATCAAGGCAGTCATGATCGGGATCAATGCAGACTTCAAATATAACAGCTATAACGGATATATTTTTGAATATCCCAACCGGGATTAGTGTGATCACTATCAGGACCAGTGTTTTTGCAGGCTAAAAGTCCAAATTTCATCCAAATGAAGTTTGAATTTTTCGGAAATAAAATTATTGTTTCTAACAGCTGTAATTGAATTGTTCAACTATAAATACAACCTCTGAAGATCATTTAGAGGTTAAGAAACTTGATTTTCATTTATACATTCTCAAGCATTGAATTAAAGCTCAAAAATCTCTTTAATTCATTCTTGTATTTGATAAACTCTTATGAGAGTTTGGTGAGTGATTAGAATAGAAATTCTTATTCTTTTATTTTCTGGGTTTAGAAAAAGGGAAGTGAGGTTCTATTCTAAAGGAATTGGTCTAGCCATTAAAACACTTGGGAATTTGGTTTCAGTGTAAGCCTTCAAAACACTTGTGAATCGGTTTTTGAGTGAGCCTTGAAAACTCAAGTTGTAAGGTTTAAGTTGAGCCTAAAACTCAAGTTGTAAAAATCAATCTAGGGAAATAGATTGTGGTGACTCAAAATCCTAACTTGGGGATAAGTTAGGTGGAGACGTAGGATTGTTGAGAATCCGAACTCCTTAAATACTTGTTTTCATCATTCTTCTTTCTCAACATTCTTTTACTTTTGTTTATTTGTTTTTAAGTTTTGACTTTTGTCTGATAGCCCTATTGACACCCCCCCCCCCCCCCCCCTTCTAGGGCATTTTCAATGTATATCTATAAGTGTGTTGTGATAATTTTGTGCTTGATAGCTTTGTCCCTGTTTGGTGTTTTTGGTACAAAAGATATTTCTACTTCGTCTATTCTGAAGAGATTTAGGGTGATGCTGTTATTTTGCCGTTAGGTTTCAACTAAAAAAAAAAAAGCTAAGAGTCTCTCAAATAGCAGTCTTCTAGTGCAGATGCACTTTGATAGCTCTTTGTGTCACTGGAGTTGCGGAGGCATTTCTGCTCATTGCTACATCAACCATCTCTACATTTCCTTTACAATTGGGTTTCAGCTTGTCAAATTCACTATATAGTCTCTACCTCAACTTGGCTTTGCAAAAATGATGTGATGAAAGGAGATCCTTGTCCCCGAAGGGTTACTTGTCGTTGTCCGGTGGTCAATCTTCTTCTACTTTCTTCTCTTGCAACTGCTGCATCAGTGTTTGGACATAGTTATCGCATTTAGTCCAGCACACTCATAGCTCAAAAAAATCTTACAGCAACTTACGCTTCTTCAAACTGCTGTTTCTGCTGACACCATCGCTGCCGCTGCCGCCGGTGCTTGTCTCACAGTCAATGTTTCTCTTCTCATTAGGGTTTCTGCCTTAACAATTGTATTTGGGCTCAATGTTATGACTAGCCCAATCATATGTAAAATCATGTTTATTGAGGCCTATTAAATGTGTGCTGGCCCAATTATATGTAATATTTACTAATTAATATATCTTATCCTTTTATTTGAAAAAACAAAAGAATTAAACATTTGATTTACCCTTCTAGTGAATTATTTTTTTTATTTTCATTTGTTTTATAAAATTAATTTAATCAATTAAAATATTAATTGTTCCCACGAATAGATCACTACTTTAAAAAAATAATTATTAATAATTTTTTTTATTTTGTTTATGTAAATGATTGTTTTACCCTACCTATTGGGAAATGAGATCTGGTAAAAAAAAAAAAAAAAAAAAAACTCCCAAAACAACCACTGGCTTCCAAAAAAAATTTCACCTAAAGTAAAATTGGGACGATGTAATTAATCTGCCCAATTGACGGCCATCCATTGGTAACAAAAACTCCCAAACCAACCACTGGCTGCCAAAAAATTTTCACCTAAAGTAAAATTGGGAAGATGGAATTAATCTGCCCAATTGACGGCCATCCGTTGGCTAGATCCACAGAAATAAGAGATGAGCTCCTCGCCGCACCGTTCCCGAAGTGGCAGCAGCAGCGGTAGTGGTGAGGAGGAGAGGCCAAGATTCTTCGACAGTAAAGCCAAAAAGATTTGTTGGGCAAACGCTGAAACAGTACCAGGTCGACACCCTGAGAGGTGGCGCAAAGATGCTGCTGGCAACGTTGTCTGCAAACGCTTATGCAATTGCCATGGCTGCCTCTGCTTCCAATACGATCACATCGTTCCCTTCTCTAAAGGTTCAGTCTTTCTCACAATTTCTTCCTCTTCTTGAAGTGGGTTCGTGTGTTTTGTCTTTTTGCTTATTGAAGTTGAATTACTACAAACAAACAAGCCATATCCATTTCTAAGCTTTGTTATTACAAAAAAACTGAGGTTTTTCTTTGTTCTTGGCTGATACCATACAAATTGTTTGAATTTTATCCTTATTTTTTTCTTGTTGTTTAGAGTTTTGGGTTTCTTTCTCAGTTGAGCTTGTTTTCTAATTTGGGATTGTGTTACAGGAGGTGAATCTATAGCTGATAATTGTCAAATACTTCAAACAAAGGTCAACACTTATAAGTCAGATAAAGAGGCAGTGGACAAATCTCAATTGAAAGGCTACTCCTGTGATCTCAAGTTCACTGGTATGAATATGAACCCTTCTCTTTTCTTCAGTGTTTCAATGGAGGTGTGCGTATGTTTTCCTCTATAAGCTTTAGCAATCTACTGAATTGTGGGTGATGTTCGGAACCAACTTCATTTTCACATGCTCTCCATTTTCGGAGAGTATTGTCTTTCTTGTCCGTAAATTGCAGTTTAAACACCTCCTTATCCAAGAATTGCCCTGTTCTTAGTTGGATGAACATGTGCCTTCTTGGAGGGGACGGTCAAGGGATAGTTCAAGTAAGGCCCGTCAGGCCGTCATTAGGATGATCTGTGTTTTTTTTTTTTAACAAAAAGTGTTCACCTTAAATATTTGACTCATTGCATGATGTACTTTTAGAATCAAATCCACTTCTAAAAACTCTGTTCTCCCTGTTTGAAGTTTTTAGTTTTCTCATTTCAATACCATACCCTCTACACTTAAGGTCATGGTGACTAAGTTTTAGATACGTTTTGATGGGCAGTGATGGAACTAGCTTACTTTTACGCCTGAGCAAGATGAGGCCGAGCTGCTATTTTTGTTCTTATCTTTATTGCTGTAGCAAGGCCTGTCTAGATATTTAAAGTGTGATTTTGTCACTGGTCAGATTGGAGCAGTATGAGTTTGTCTAGCGTCTTTTTAGATGAACTTTTTTTATTATTCTATTTATAGAGTACTGTTTGTCCTGAGGCTCACGTAAGTATACTCTATTTATGGTTCTCATGAAGGCTGGAAGAGAAGATAGTTTTTCTATCTAGTGAGAAGATAGTTTTTCTATCTAGTGAATCATATCTTTTGCAAAATTTGGCAATGCTATATGTTTGCTAGCTCAGTTGCAGCCTACAGAGCTTGAAATTTTACCTATATTGACGCTGAATCAAGTGAGATGTCGGTGGAATTTGCTAGGCACATAATGCATTTTTATTGATTGATTTCATTTCAAATACAAAAAAGCTAGCTTACGAATTAATCTTACTTTATTATCTTCGACTTCAGGATGGATCTGAAGTTTATTTGACTATAGGCTTAGCAAATCAAATGATGTCGCTTTGCAGATGACAAAATTTCTGCTTTTATTGCAATTTGATATTTTAAACATCAAATGTGTCTTGTATTCGTTCTTTTCTCCCATGACTCACATTTATATAGTCTACTCAGATTAATCAGATGCCACATTCTTTTAGTTAGTTCAGAATTCCAGAGTGGTGGTCTTAGTTGTTGATTGTGACAGTAGCAGCAAGAAATAACAAGTTCAACTTGCTAGTACTGTGTTTTAGGTAAAACCTTGTCCTTTTTGCTAAGATATCTTGACTGATTTCCCTTCTCCCTGATTTGTCCACTATTCAGGTTTGGGCTGAACGGTTCAGCCTGAACCCCTACTTAACTTCTTAATTCTACAGTGCAAAAAAGCAGTTTTCGTTCTTACTTTACCTGCAATCTGAACCTTTGAGAGAATGTTATTTTGATGTGTGCTATGTTTTTGTATAGTTGCTTTTGTAAAATTTCATCTCAATTGATGAAGTTATCTCCATCATATTGTTTCTCAACTTGCAGATAAGGAGCTTGACATAATCGAAATGGCTGTTTATGGGGATGTGATCCGGCCTGGAAACCAATGTCGTTGCAAAACTGTTGCTGAAATGCTTGGCCAAATCAAGTCAAAAAACCATGCATCTTCTTGCAAGTTACCATACAGTGAAGAATCATCGTAGCATCAAGGATCAAAAAATTCTGGGCAAGGACTTACTGAAATAACTAAGATTTCTATACTCAAATTTTTTTCATTCATAAATCTTACACAGATCAGATGACACCTTGATATGCAGTTGAAAGGCAGCTGCATAGATTGAATCTGAATCACTTTGGACATTCAAGCCCATTGGAAACCTTACATGTCTTAAAATTCTAATCCAACCCATGGTTTTTTGGTTGGTTGGTTCAAGCTTGGAGAAATTGTGATATCTTTGCAACTTGCAGACTATTTTTATTTGAGCCTCAATGAGAGGTGTCCTAAAAGTCCTTTCTAGTTCTTTTTTGTTTTTTTAAGACCTAGAAAACAGGGAAAAAAATAATGGGGTGTATTAATTCAGAATGTGACTACATGTTCAGGTCTTTTCACGTTCAAAGAAGTATTGATTTGTGATATTAGCTGTTTTTTTTACATGAATGTGTGAGGAAGCAGCCTCCTAAATGTCTCCAATCTCACTAGAAAGAACACATGCATGTCAACAAATTTGACCTATTAATTGTTGGTTTCATGCCTAACGAGTTGGGGAAGTTCCAAAGTCATGTCTCACGATGCTATGAAAGTGGGTTTTACGTTGCTTTATTAGTCTCTGTTTATGCGTGAAAATGACCGGCATTTGGTGGTCATTAGGTGCGCCATCAACAACAAAGGAAGACAGAACCAAGTGAACAGTAAGTATCGAAGACAACTCAGGACAGATTTCTACGTATTGGTTGCTTTGAATTTTGCACTTGAAGCTGACAATTGACGAAAATAATTCATGTCTTTCAATGAAAGCTTTACATCTTGTTTGCCATTTTTTCTCTTCCACAAGCCCTTTTTTGTCTTCCATAAAGAATTCCTTCACAAGTCGTTGATTAGTTTATAGCTTCCAACCTCATGAATGTGGGAGGTAGCATAGACACTTCTGCAGTGTTTGATAGGACGTAATGAAATGAGATAATATATTTTTGGAAAAAAAATATATAAAAAATCCTTTGTAATTTTTATAGTTATTAGAATATCAATGTCATATCATATGAAAGAATAACATATTAGATATGAGAAAATAACATATTAGCGCTACGTCATATGAGAGAATAATACGTCCTCTAATAGTTTTAATGTGGTGTATTTGAAATAGTTAAGGGTGGAAATCACATATCTTAATTTGGTAATTATTTTTGTACTTGTCCTTATATTTTCATATATATTAATATATGTTTGATTAAATATTAAAATAAAATGATCGTTACATTATGTTATTCCTTCATTAAATAAACAAAAATAGTATTAAAATTCTTATTTCATTGCATTACATTACAATTTTTTTCATTTTATTAAAAATAGGTTACATTACATTATATCACACCCTGCCAAATACGGCATTGGTGTATTGAAAATTGACTCGGAAACTAGGTCTATCGTCATAGTCACTTAGCAGAAAGAATTGATAAATTCAATATTTGTGCATATACTCTGCATGAATTTACAATTGCTGAATTAATATTGATTTTTGAATTCAATAGCTGAAATTTCATGTCCATGATACGTAATTTATGCAAAGAAGCATTGCTAGAATAAAAAATTGTGTTTATTGAGTGATTAGGGACAGATAGTGACAAGTCCAGCCAACCCCATGGTGCCTAAAAGTCTAAGAACTGCCAACAAAAAATTAATAAAGAAGAAATTGATCAGAAAATTAATGGGTATGCAAACATTGACTACAGGCAGGCAGAAACCCTCAAACTGGGGCTTTGAAAGTCCATTCCTTTTAACTAAATAGTCTCATTTCTTAAAACCCATTTGTATTTTTCAAAATACATGTTGTTGTTTGTTGATAAATAAAAATGATATCCTCTAAAACCATGTTGCTGATCTATCAAAATGATACCCCAGCCTGGCAACACACAGCTCTTTAGGAGTCCAAATTCTATCACTTTAGGTAAAAGAATCTCTATGCATGTTTAATTATTTAGATGATTGAAATCAACCCCTTAAAACTCTTGATAATTTGATCATAACCTCACACCTTAGATAACCTTAATATGTCTAATAATATCAATTACTTGTATGTATATATTAAGCTAAAAGCTGAGCAAGTCAATGGTAAAAGCCAATAAAGTTTAGATCAAATAATGTATACTGAAGTTTCTATAATCTTAAACTTTCACACTTCATTATTAAGATTTTCTAAATTATCACAGTAAGAGAACCGGATAGAATCCATTTATATAGTATCTTCTATTTTAGACAATATTATAAATTTTTTCTTCTTACTGATATGTCATAATTCCATAAGGTATATTTCCAAAAAAAAAAATGGTAAAATCACAAAATAATTATATTTTTCTCTTCCAACTTATATATATATATATATATATATATATATATTCAAATGATAAATTTATTTTCTATATTGAATTTCAATTTGGACATAATGATTATATTTTTTTTGAACAAGTAGTAGATATGGTGGATTGAGGGGAATATAAAGGGAAGGGAAGAGAATAGGATGGAAATTAAATTTTGTATTATTTAATTATTAAAAATTAATAAAAAAAGAAGAAAATTGAAGGGAAATTATTTTCCTCATTCCTCTGTAGAACGTAAACTTGATTACATCCTAAATTGGGGTATAAAATATTTCCACTCTAAAACATATTATAATTTAAAATTTTATATTCTTTTTAAACAGTTCTTATTTTTTCTCTTTATTAGCTAATTTTAAATTATCAAACACAACAAAATTTATAGTTTTTATTCTCTCCTCTTCTCCTCCCTTCTCTTTCCTTTAGAAAATCTTCTCTTCCTTCCTTTTATAGTTGTTATGCATAGTATAAGGGGAGAAAGAATGTGAGGTTCAAACCTACTCTCCTCAACATAATATCTACATCTTTTATTATTTGAACTATTTTAGGAGACTACGTGATGTTTATGTTTGGTTCTTGATATTAATACATTCCTAATGCATTCTCTAACCAAAATAGTTGATTTTTTTTTAAAGCACAAGTTTAAGTGCTCTAATGAGTGTGGTTGTTGGACAATGATTTAGATGTAGACACCACTAGACCTACCTTTGACTTGTCCCAATTTCTTCTTATCTTTTCCTAATTAGTTGATTAGGTCTTGCAGGCCAATTTTTTTAATTGTTATTGTTGGATTTGGTAGGTTATTTATGAAAGTTTTTAGTGAAATTTTGCTTATTTATAGCCACTCTACAAGGATATTACCAAACTTAACCATATGGATTAATGAACCTGCTCCACTCCTTGACCTTGAAAGATTAAATGTATGTGGCATAATGAAACCTCTAACTAATTAATGCCTTATCTAATTAACAGTAAAAAATGAAGCTATTTAAGGATGAAGATTAGATTTCTAATGTGACCTATAAGATTTTTTTTATGGTCACAAAATAAATAGTATAATATCTGTAATGGTTAGATGTCATCTCTTTAACACTCTAATTATGTTTATAGATTTATTTGTTAAAAGGAATAATTAAGAAACCATTTAAGTCAATATTTTTTGTTAAATCATAACTTTTTAACCAATTTTGATGTAAATCATAGTTCATTGATATAAAATAAGTCAATTGTGTCATTTTTTTTTATATTTATACATATGTGTTAATATTACGGGGCTGATTTTGTTTTTTTTTCACAATTAGTCTAAAAAATTAAGTCTCAAAATTGGAAATGAGAGAGCAGGAAGATTGCAGGATCAAATTATTATCTCAATTAAATGTCTTAATCTCATAACAAAAAAAGTTTACTATTCATTTATAAATTGAATATATATATATAATGAAAGAAAAGTACTTGGAAAACCACAAGATTAAATCTTGAGTCATAAGCATTTAGTGATGTGAGTGTATTTTTATTGAGCTAGAAAGACAGATAGTTCTTGATAAAAGAAAGGGAAATTATGTTGTTATGTTAAAAAGGATTCTTTGTGCTTATGATAATTTGTTTTGTGCATGAGTGGGTTGTGTTGCTTTTTTGTACTGCTCTTGATTAGATCATGGGAGGCAGCAATCATGCCTCAATATGAGAGTAGGAGAAGTGGTGGCACACAGCATCACATGCATTTTGCTAAAAGAATTATTTTATTATGCAGTAAATATATTAAAGGGTGAATACTTTTATCATGAGAGCCCAAAGCACAATAAAACAATAAATATTTTATTTAGCCGAAAATTTTATTGTCTTTTTAACTATTAAAGTTTTATTCAAATTTTTATTAAAAAAAATTTGTATTCAAATGCATTTTGGGCAAAATATGTAATAAAATTTTTGAACTTTTTACGTATCCAATACTAATAAATTATATTAACAATTGTTGAAATTAAATGACAAATATTATTATCATTTAAATAATGTTTTAATTTTAAATTTGAATGCATGCAATTATATTAAATTAATTGTTGAGAAATTTTTATCACTCTTATAATTATGAATGAATCGAATCAAATTAGTTAAATTTTAGTGAATTCTCAATAATAATTTAAGCAAAAAGAAAAAAAACATGACTAAACTATTTGGAAGTTCTACATATAAGCAAAAATAAAATCAATATAATAAAAATAAAATGATTCAATATTTTAGAAAAAAAAACTTGAATATATTGAGAGAAAAAAGAAATTGATTAATTATGACAAAAATGTTAGAAGCAGATTGTGTATATATTTATATTTATATATATAAACACTTGCATAAAAAACATGAATATATTCTGATTGACTTCAATTAAACATGATTTGCAATAATGAAAATTCCATGGAATTCATTCAATTAAGCATGATGACCACTCACTTAAATGTAGATAATTGCCAATTTAAAGTATAGCAGCGATGATTTACTATAATTATTGTAGTAGGGTACGTAAGTAGGATGTTGTTGCTTCCTTAAGATTGTTATCAACTAAACTCTATTCTAAATTTCATTAAGATCAAATTGAGTTTATTATGTCTGAATCAAATCGATAATTAGTTACAGCGTAGTAAATTTCTGGATATCCATGGCTCAAACTATATATATATATATAATGCATGATTTTATTATGAAATAAAACAAACACTTAAATTTAAGTTTAAAATTTTTTAAGTAAAATGTTAGAGTTCAAATATTATGTATAGTTAATTAGAGTTGAGTAAATTTTGAATATCGATGGCACAAACTACTATATATATATATATATATATATATATATATATATATATATATATATATATATATATAT
>CATIWM010004840.1:0-12489 GCA_949671775.1 Mallotus repandus | reverse complement strand
TTCTTTTTATATTTTTTTAGATTGGATTTTCACTGATTTTGTTGTATTTGTTTAGTTAGTGCATATAAATTCATTAGTTGTAATAGAAAGATTCATGTGTTATTGATTGGAAGTTCATGTGTAATTAAATAAAGATTAAATTGAATGTGAATCTGCAGTAAAGGTCTGTGAACCTACATGTGAATGTCAGTGAACCTGTAAGTGAAGGTCAGTGAACATGTTGCAAAATTCATTGATCTTGACATGCATGTTCATTTGAACCTGTAGACAAAAGTCAATGAACTTGCAGCAGACTCATTGATTCTCATGAACATACAAATGAAGATCAATGAACTTCATTATTTTGAGCAATTAACCTATTAATTACTACAAATATAAAGAGAAATTAATTAAATAAAACCAAATTTAAAGCAAAGTTTAACCCATTAAAATGGTTTGTTGTTGTTTTACCAAATGGATAGCAATTCTCTTTTGTTTTATTTCTTTTTTTTTTTCCTTTTCATGTTGTATTTGTTTAGTTAGTTCATATAAACTCATTAGTTGTAATTGAAAGATTCATGTGTTATTGATTGAAAGTTCATGTGTTATTAAATAAAGATTAAATTGAATGTGAACCTGCAGGTGAAGATCTATAAACCTGCAGGTGTAGGTCTGTGAACCTGCAAGTGAAGATCAGTGAACCTGCTGCAAAATTCATTGATTTTGACATGCATGTTCATTTGAACATGTAGGCAAAGGTCAATGAACTTGCAGCAAACTCATTAATTTTGACCTGTAAATTCATTGATTCTCATAAACATACAAGTGAAGATCAATGAACTTCATTGTTTTGATTAATTAACCTATTAATTACTACAAGTATAAACAAAAATTAACTAATTAAAACCAAATTTAACACAAAATTTAACCCATTAAAAGGGTTTGTTGTTGTTTTACCAAATGGGTAACAATTCTCTTTTATTTTATTGATTTTCTTTTTCTTTTCATGTGTCATTCTTAAGTATAATCAATTCCTTTTTTTTTCCTTGCATTACGCATAAACCATTCTCATACAAAATTATATGCTACTTATCAAACTTTGGAGAGCTGTATTCCATATATGATCTATAGTTCTGAACTTCCTTTCTGTATTCATACAAGTAGCAGTTGCTCTTTTACTTGTTGCGCATGTAATCACCTTATGGAGCAGAATGTTGCTTTGAAATTAGCTCATTGAGAAGGCTGAAATGGCAATCCACGTTCGCAATGATTTCTTTGCTGTGATGAACCATAAAATAACAAAAAAAAGAAGCATGTTTTTATTCACACATATAATGAACCCTGATCCATGTTGCAATATGAACAAGGATCAATGGTATAACAATTGAAAAGAGCTCCGAGAGTCTAGAGCCACCGAGAGACCGGTCAGCCTAAGTAATGCTCCTATTTGGGCTTATCTCACGCAGAGTTTTTTTTTTTTTTTTTTTTTAGGAAAAAGAGAGCTATTATTACTCAGAAACAGGACAAAAGTCCTATAATACACAAGCTTGAATCGAAGGAGGAACTGAACTCCATAGCGAAAAATCAGTACCCTCATTAAGGACATGCCTGGCTAAAGAATGGGCCACCTGGTTTCCTGTCCTCCGCACAAAAGAGAATTGAACAGAGTTAAAACCAGATGACAACTGAAGAACATCTTGTCCAATGAGATCATGAACTGAAAGACTCGGGCAAGCTCGATGGAGATTATGAACAGCCAACTGTGAATCAGACTCACAAATAACATCACGAAAAGGTGTAGAGACAGCCACCTCCAACCCAAATTGGATCGCCAGAATTTCTGCAATATGAACATCGAAACACTCTGAAAGCAATCTTCCAGCTGAGAACACAATATCACCAGATGAAGTACGGGCAACTACCCCAACACCCACCCGATTGGTTGTAGCATCCATAGCGACATAACTATTGATCTTTAGCCTATTTGCTTCTGACCTAATCCAACAACTCAGATTATCAGAATTTGCAGTAGAAGGAAAATGTTGACGGAATCTGGCATGAAAATCATTGAACATCTTTGAAGCAGTAGACAAGACTTGAGGAACCTGAAAAGTGCAACTGCTATGGATTATTTGATTTCGATAATACCAGATAAACATAGACAAGCAATGAATTCAACTTCTGTCCGAGGATATAATTCGACCACCTTCCGAAACCAATTATCAAATGAATTAGCATCTATCAAATCCGTTCGAATTCCCACTTGTGAAGCAAATCAGATACCACGGCTCCATAGACAATCCTTAAACAACTGTAATAACGATTCATACTCCGAATTACAAAAAACACACCCTGCAGTAACTGCAACACCAGATCGCCGCAAATTGTCATAGCAAGGTAATGAATTATGGATAGCCCTCCACAAGAAATGCTTCACCTTAGGAGCAATATTCAGACGCCAAACCATAGACCAATTAAAAAGAAGATGGGAATTTGTGGATGACGAATGTTTGGAAGTAATGCTCATCCAGATAACATGAAGGCTTGCAATGTTCTCTAAAAACACCATAGTATTTTACATCATCTACCATCTTGATTGCAAGCTTACGGTGACCTTGAAGCCACTGCGAACCTTTACGCTAATCAGACAATGTCACAGTCGGCCACATGCGCTTGTTGTAGCGGCCGTAGCCGATTGATCTCGGATCATCAAATGAGTCAAGAAAAGTTTGGTTTAGAGTTGATGAGGTAATTGTAAATTGTAGTAAAATGCATGCTTCGGACAGCAGCACAAATCTCTCTTTGGAGAAGTCAGCATTGGCTAATAAACGTCTCTCTGCATCTACCATTGTTGCTCTTCCCCATTCAACTGGCTGCAAAGAACCCAATATATGGCTGAGTTATGCTTGTTGGTTGAAGAATCAGAAGCAAGAGCATGTCTCTAACCTCGCTTGGTATCCTGCGGTTGTAAAAGCCTGATGATTTCTGTTGTTCATCAGTGAATTCTGGTGATGCGTGTGCATAAATTGAGTAGAGTCCTTTATGTCCTTTGAAGAACATCTCCCAGAATGGTGCCAAAGGCAATTGCCCTCTATTCAAGAACATGAATGCAATATTTGGCGTACGATTGTAGGGATATTCATCATCATGGCCGAGGCACGCCACAGGATTTCCTCATCACTCATTGAATGTTCCTTAGGAGCTATCCAATCTCTCAAACTTCCATTTACTGGAAACTGGACCAGTGGTGGCAAGGGAGGGAGGAGAAGATAAAGAAGAGTTGCAATGAAAATTTGAGTTTGAAGACCCAGATGCTGTGGATGTAAATTTATACAACTGAGGAAGGTATGAATCTTTGGAGACAGAGTATTTCTTGACATGATCATTGATGAACATTCCAACAATTACAACAGATGATGCCATTAACAAAAATAGTAATATAGTGGTTGTAACATGAAGACTACTTCCTCTGACTTCATTTTTAATGCGTGCAAAGAGATCATTTATGATCATATAAGTGAGCTTACAATGTTTTATCTTCTTTCTCTGGATTGAATTTTTAGCAGCAAGAAAAGTTTTTTTCTCGATCCTTATCCCTGATAACAGGTGTTTTTAGGGGTATAATAAACTAATACATATATTATAATAGCTAGGGCCTGAAACGTGTTTTGACATGAGAATAGGCATGGAGCAAACCACATGGGAAGTGTCTGCTCCTATTGGACAAGGATTTATATTGTGAACTATATAATTGACACTTGATTTTTAGAAGATAATTGAAAGGTATTTCTACTGGGAGTGAAACGTTATTTATCAAGTAAGAAGATGCATGGAACAATTGGACATTGTAGCTCATATGCTTACATGCTCAGCAAAAAGCGGGGTAATGATGCCAATGAAGAAGAGGTCTATTGGATATTTCTCGAGGAAGGATTTAAAATTCAAATTTTACAGTCATTGATCTGTAAAAATCATTTTTACCTAATTTAAAAGGAAAAATTGTCCCTGTTGTAATATATAATAACAATAATTTTTACCTAATTTTATTTGCTCAATTGTTGTTTTTTTACTAGTTACAATATGAAAAACTATTGGGTGACAGGTACCTAATTAGAAGCTGCAAAAACATGCATGTGTTCCATCATACCCTAAGTGGTAAGTGTTGTCTTTGTATCAAAGAAGTCATAAAGAACAGCCATGAAAGAGACCATACTTATCATGAAGTGTTCCCTTTGACAAGGAAAAAAAAGAGTTGTAAAATAAATAAATGGGGTTGTAAATGAATTGTCATCAATTTGCATCGTAGCTAACCTTTTCTATGAATTTCCATCCTTTATCAGGAGGTTTAGCTGTCTCCATAAAAAAGGAATGAACTCTAAAATAAGATAATGTACATCGATAGCCACAATTTGCAAAAATTGTTAATCACTGTTTTAGCAACTTCGTATTCCTGTGAAAGGTTATGTTGGTACTTGGTAATGATTTTCTATTCATCAATCGCTATTATAATAAATGTTGTGTTGCATTTACTATTGGCATGACTGACCATTGACCAAAGAATATACCTTGGCCCATCCTATTTCCAACTAAGCTTGTATTTAACAGAGTAAAACACAGCAAAGCCAGCCACTGTTCCGGCAACTAGCAATTTAGGTTTATTTAGCATCTTGTACCTTGGTAAAAACACACTACTAAGGTATGCCCATGTCCATCTGGCAAAGAAATGCAGCGTACAAGTTCTTCTGAACCTCTGAAGCGAAAATCCCTGCACAGCAGATGGCAGTAGTCATCAGTCCCATTGAATAATATTCAACTATATTTATTATGATCGATTGCCTTGCAGAAACTGAAATGTTAATGCTTATGGAAAGTGTTCTAACCTAAGAAAAGTAGATAGTGGACAAAAGAGAGCAGCTTTCCTCACTTAGGCTCAAATTTACTCAGGTCATCAACAAATGTAGCCACACTACGATTGAAAGTATCAAAAGAAAAGCCCTGCACACTCAAGAGGAATCGTCGGTATTTGACGCAAAAGAGGAATATGTCATACATATATCCTTGAGGAATAACATGAGCAAGCTGGCAATAAAATAAAATCATCCTACACGGCATTTAATGTTTCCAAATTGTCTGACACACGAAATTCCTAAAGTTCTATGGACCAGGGGAATTTAATAGAAAAATTATCACAGGAGATGCTAGAGTCACATATATAACTTTTACTGTAATGCGGCCGGTGTTGTCTAGACTTTAGAAGCTGAAAGGAAAACAGTGACACACAGTTGACATGTCTCCCAAAATTACATTTGGTCATGTGCTTCCCAGGAGTGAGTTGTTCTATCATAGACCTAAATTCTGCTACTTTGCTACATTACATATATTCAACTTTGAGGTCAAAAGGCTTATCTTCCTTTTACCTCCACCAACCCTCCTCTTTCTACCTCTGCTGTTTCAAGTGAGATGGTAGAGAGAATCAGTTGGACATTTTATGTTTGCTCTGGGTTGTATGTACTCTGAACAACCTGTTATTTGTCTGTGAAGCAAAGATTATGTTTAAATTTAGCATCTGCATTTGTGAATTTGACCCCTGACTTATTAGAGTACAATTAATAAAAAATAATTAAATGTGAAATGTGATAAATCAAAACCAGATAGTCTTTAAGCATGAGAATTTTTATGTAGTTTGAAAAGGGAAAGAAAATTTATAACATAAACATAAGAGATGTTACCTTAGGTATTTTATTTTGCTGAGCCAGATGATCCACATGAAGCCGCACATTTGATGCTGCAGGAATCCACAAACTGCGATCAACTTCAGAATAAACACTGGCAACTATGTCAATTAATGTATTTGCTCCACTTTCTATAGCTTTCAAGATGTCTTTTTCTCTACTTCTGCGGTTCCTGAGAAAAAAAAAATTAGCATATTATGGGCATGTAATTGATGATCATATTACCTTGTCCAGCATAGTTCAGTGAGCTAGAAACTCCGTTGATTAAATAATAAGACAATCCACCCATTCATACAAATGGTAAATGACAAATGATTGTTGTATATATTCATGTTCACATTTTATATGAGCTTGTGCCACTCGCCCCCAAAACTTGATGAATATATTACTTTTCATCCATGATACAGCAACTTGAGATCTTGCTAGCATAAAAGAAAAGAAAGTTCTTGAAAAAGATGTGATATAAGTACCCAATAATCCCATGATAAGTGAATCTCTACAGAGACTCTAGCCTATATTGTTTAGCTGGAAAAGGAAGAGGGCTTGATTAATACTTGAGATATGCACAGAGCATGTGCTTTGGCCACATATTGACTCTCCCATGCATTGGGATCAGAGCATGTGGGGCAAGATCAATAAATTTGTAAGTTGTGTCGAAGTAATCCTGCACAAATAAAAGAAATTTTCAACTCTGACATGCTGGAAGAGAAAATTTACATGTATCGAAAAAACTCCAATAGTGTCATATCCATTGATAAGTTGTATTTATTTTACTTTCTGTTAAGCATCTTGCTTATTTACTGTAGGAAATTCATGCAGTTGTTGCCACAGGTAGGGAATTTGTAGTCACAGCTACAGTTAACTTAAAAGGAGATATGGACTAAACATCTAAAATGGGCAAAGTCAAGACTTCCATTTCCTTAAAAAGGTCCTGAAAGAATACAGGTCAGATGAACTCAGAGTAGCATCAGATCTTTCTATATGGTGCAACAAAAATCTAAATGCACAATATAGCCCCTGCACTTACAACAGTAATAATCATTCTTCCAACAGAATAACTAACGTAATATTTCTGGGCATTTTTTATCTACTTACAGTCATATTGCCACCAGAAGTAATGTCCAAAACGGAACTTCCTTGACTGCAGCAACCCAATTAATATATCAGCAATGCAATTCTCAGATTACAAAGGGAATAAACTAAAAATTAATTGTTACTTTTGTGAAATAACTTAGAAAGGTGAAGTAAGTAAGGAAAAAACTTGAAATCAATTCATTCCAATCATGAAAATTATAAGCACATCTTTTTTCATTCAAAAATTTCTTGGTTGTATGGTTAAGAATTTCCTTAAAATTATAGTCTTTTAAAAAAATCGTACCCCACACAATGATCACCTACAATCAGCGAATGAGTACTGACATGAAGTAATGCTAAATGGCCATCTGTATGTCCCTGAATGAAGAGCAATAGTAAAGTCAACAATTTTATTCCTGACTTCCCACAGAAATTCAACTAATCACAATTCCTCATTATAGCTTCAGAAAGAAACAACAAGAAACATGAATTACTGGAGCAAAAACGACTTTCAGCCTTTGACCACCAATGCAAATGTCTTCTCCTCCAGAAACTGAGGTGTAGCCAAGAGACCAATCACCTGACATTATATATATCCATTAAGGTTTCACAAATTGACTGAGATTAAAAAAAATGTTCAAAAAAAGGAAGATTAAGTTCATGAACATTTATGCTTGGAATTTCCATTTAATACTAATTGTTGTTTTCTAAGATAAAACAACTACCATTGAAAATGGGATTCAATCATAAGTCAGAAAATGACTGAGCTTACAAACACGACTCTATAACATTGCCAAACAATTTTATCATCACTTTTATCAGAATCAATATTGAAGGTCGAGGTTAATATATACAACCTTTTCCAATGCGACGCATGGTATTCTCATGTGCTAATAAAGTAGCATCAGGATTGCATTTTTGGATGACAGAAAGACCTGAAACAATCCATATAACAGTAAATTAAAACCAAAATGGAGATATTCAAACAATTACAAATGGCTCACAAAGGTCAACCTTGATGCCCATATTCAAACAATTTTGTGAGTAATTATCTCAAGTAAGGCATACAGAACCCAAGATTCAAACGTGTAGATGAAAAAGAAGACAAAGTTGCTGCATCTGACATTAATGTTCTATACTACTTAGCCAATCACATCATAGTAATGCTTTTGTCATGCTGGAGAGAAATCATAAGAATTATACCATACAGGAGAATGGATACACCGGACTTGAACAAGTAGAAGCAGGCAAAGCAAATGCCTATTAATTGTTGTCTTATGTTCAGATGGGACTCCAAAAGAAATGCCAGAGTTGAATTAAGTCCTAAGCTAAAATGAGAAATGGACTTTAGAAATATGCCAGAGTTGAATTAAGTCATAGGTTTAAAATGAGAAAAGGAAGGGGACGAGATTTATTATAATGAAAAAACTAATACTATTTGTGTATCTTAGCCTGGCGCATGATAGTAATTACTCTAAGAATAAGTTACAATATCAGTAACCGTCATACCATCAACATGGTCATGGTGGTGATGGGTGACAAAGACAACTAACTTTCTGGACAGAGCAGCAACAATTTTAAAGAGCTGGTCAAGGGAAAAAAGAAATTGATAAAGTTAGTAATAAAAGTCACCAGAATTAACTATTTAAGCCACTGTATACAATTTGACCGGTAACACAAACACCAATGTCAAAGAAATAAATAAAATGAAAAGAGAGACCCATGCAATAACCAACACAAATCATCAGTGCACTAGCACAAGCTGAACCGAAATCAACTGCATGAAGTTCTAGTTTTATTCCTTTTTTTTGTCCTAGATCATAGATGAATTTTATCAGCTGATTGCACTTGACAAGAGACTGCATATGCTGTGAAAAGAATTAAGGTTTCTTTCTGTTTTGTTTCTAGGCCTTCAAAGAGAGAACAATGTTTAACCACAGTGGAGTAGATACTGAATGTGTCTTTTTTTTATTTTTTACTTTTTGGTTATTGGTTACTTAAAATATGTCTTTCATATGCTGAACTAAAAGACTAGTTTGCAGATATTACATGACAGCCCAGTCAAATATTTTGATTGTAGGAGTATGGTTATGCAAAATTCAAACACGATAATTTCTGCTCTTAGGTCCTTTGCCAAATGAGAAAAGCAAGATCTATGGGTGCGGTCTAAGATAAATATTTTTAAAAAATTCAGCACAGGATCTAACAACCTTTTTATGGTTCCATTACAAGCTTATTTTCCTGAATATAATAGCAACAATAGCTCAAAAAAATGCAAGACATGCTATTAGAACTAGAAGACTCGTTACATGTCCAGGTCCTCAAAAGAGTTATATCTGTTACCGTGTCTGGGAAAAATGTGGCTCAAAATGAAATTATTTATTAAATACGTTAGCTCAATGGTAAAAGAACATAATGATATACCTCGCCATGAAAATCAGCAATACACCCTGGGTCCACTATTAATGCATCTCCATAAGCTACAAAACTAGAATCCTCACAATCATTTGAGACAATCTGAGGCGCAAATATGACCAAGTTTGTTGTGCGGAAAGGCTTTGCTGTCCTACTTTTCATAGGCACAATTACAACACCTGGCGGGTACTCCTGAAAATGGAGTTAATCCTTTCTTCAAAATCAATGCTGACATAATGTAAAAAGAAAAGGAAATAAAACATGGTTGTTTAGTCAAAGGGACAGTTATGCTTGCATCATGGTTATTAAAAGCGAAAGGCGCAATGAGGTGCAAAGGGCTCCTAGAGGCTGGAGCCTAGGTGCAAGGCACCTGTGTTCGCCTGAGTGACATTAGGCACAAAAGAGAATAAAACTAAAAAAATTTAAAAACTATTTCAATTTGGCACTAATAAGATGTTTAAATGGTTGCTTGCAGATACAAATCAATGCTAGAGATCTGTAAATGAAGAAACAATTAAGGAAATTGGCAAAAAAACAGATGTAAAGTAAATCACTAGTGAGGCCACCTTGCACAAGGTGTGTGCCTTGACAGTAAGGCGCACATCTCATTAACATTGCCTGCCTTTTAATGGTTGAGGCACTAGGGCTTGTGCTTGGTGAGCCTTGTGGCTCAGGCGCACCTTTAACAACTATGACTTGTATATCTAAAGTTTTCAAAATATTTCAGAAATCAAAACATATCTGAAATCCAAGTCATTGGCAAAATCTCAAGGGCATCCAATTTCAATATTGTTAACAATGATTTCTGGGTTCTAAGAGATAATTATCAGAGTATGCACAGCCAAAGGCAAATTTATGGAAGAAAAATTCTACCAGATGCCAACAGTACAAAATTGTTAGAGAACCACGTTACTTCTTGTGAAAGATGGAAAACAACTAAAATTTATAATTTTCTCAAATATAACCAAGTCTAAAAGCACAGCAGATACAGGCAGAAATAATTGGTTAAGTTTTTGAGTCCAACTATTCATTTCTGCATTTGTTGTGAAATTAAGAAAAGAAAATAGCAAACAAGCTATAGAACATCAAACCAATGGCTCTAAGAAATTACGCTTCTCCTTCCAGAAATCTATCAGGCAAACCTGATGATGCAAAGTGGTATTGACTTTTGGCTCTGGAGATTCCACTGCATCATTAATAACACCAATCACCACCAAAGGTCCAACACGTTCATTACTTGGTTTCACATCTAGAAGCTGATTAACACAATTTTGGATGGACATCCACCTACATAGTTCTGCAAACACAATTATGTATATTTCCAGATTAGTCTCATATTCTTTGTTGATGGAAATTGCCAATAAAAAAAATAATGAAATTTAGTCATCTGTTAGATGATTGTGACCATATATATATCAGAAACACGAAAAAAGAAAACAGCAAGATTTTTCCTGCCATTGAAGTTGTGATCACAAGTTGTTCAAATAGTTCAATTTCAGAAAAGAAATGATAGCTTTCATCTTGACAAAAAGAATGCTGTATAATAGAGCCATGAAATCGCATTATAATGTCAGACTCATCTAGGTAACTAGGTTATACCAATCTAAGCCCTACCTATCTTTTGATGACATTTGTTTGGTGTTAAAAATAACGTCACAGGTAATAACTTGGCTTCCATTCCAATGTAACAATGAATTATGCATTTTATGTCAATGGTGAAGTAAAATATACGAATCTCCAAATGACAATAGATCAATCAAATATTAACATTTCATTTGAAAAGGAACAAAAATTTATATCAGCAGACCTGGTAAATTATCATTTCTGGGTGCCAACGTTCCTGCAATGTAGATTGTATGAATAGGCAATCCAGGTCCAAACTCAGGTTCCTCTACGCACTTGAAAAAGATCCAATCTTTAACTTCAACTGCCTCAACACCCACTTGCTCCAATACCTTCACATACCCAATTCTACACTTTAAACAAAAGGACTAAGTACTGTACCCACAAAGTTAATAAAATAAATAACTTGCAAAATACCCTGTTAATAGCTGATTCAATATCATATTTCCTGAAATTGATATTCCCCAAAAGTGATTCCAAACCTTCAATTAAAATTCCAGGCACCAATTCTCCATCCACGAGGTTAAGTTTGGTGGAGGGCAAGTCCCAGAGATCAGAGTCAAGGAACGAGTCATATTCTTCGTCGTTGAATTTGGGAGGTGGGTTTTGTTTGGTTAAGAGAAATTGGGATTCATCCAAGGAGTTTTTGACGATCAGAGCTAGACTGCAAGTAGCCATGTTCTTGTCTGAACTGTTGAAGAGAAGAGTTTTTGAAGTGTTGAAAAGAAGAGCAACGGTTTTAAAAAGTGACAAGTTGAGAATTAAGGAGGCGTTGGTTTGGGACTACGGCGAATTAGGTTGGACAATGATGAGAGTGACAGTTGACTATCAAGAAGGGGTTGGTTAGAGACTACGGCGAATTAGGCCAGACATTGATGAGAGTGACCGTTACAGAACAGTTTTGAATTTAGTGACACGTGCCGCATTTTCGGTACTTCTGTTAGTTTTATTGTTATTTTACGTGTTTCATTGCTTTGGGCAGTTCCTACATATAGAGGCAGAGGAAGGAATGCAAATACTGATTTCAAAAGTTAATCAAGGCTGTTAAACAGAACGAAAATAAACATAATAATTACCATTCGCAAAGCAAAAAATAAATCTCAAGCTGTAAAATGAGATGGCAGCCTAGATTCAGGGGAAGAAATGCATGCAACAGCTCAATTGCCATCAAACTTAAATTCTCATCTTACATGCTAAAATAAATAAGGCCTTCAATGCCATTAGAATCGATCTTTATAGGACCCTTTGCAAGATAAATGGTAAAAGATTACACTAAACAGCAGCCATCACTGACGGGATTATTTATTTTTAAATCAGCTTATTAAATCACACATCTATAAGGGGAAAAACAGCAGTTTACATGCAAAGTTCAATGAGTCAGAAAACTAAAACACATCTTATAAAACATGGAGATAGAAGATTAAAAAAACACAGCACAGAAAACGTGCAAGTTGATAAAACAAAGAAAAAGAAAGGTTTAAGCTCATTGCAAATCAGAAATAGCAAAAAACAAAAATTAATCTGATATCCAATTAAATCCTTAGGAACCTCTAAATGTAAAAATAATTTTTTTTTAAAAAAAAAGCGTGGCTTCATTAATCATAGATAAAACTAATTCAATGATTTTTCTCCTTTTTCTCATCGACATGTTTCATCTGATTTTTTT
>CATIWM010004806.1:0-37852 GCA_949671775.1 Mallotus repandus | reverse complement strand
ATATGGTGATATAAAAAATGAATTAAACGTACTATTTCGAGTTAGTAGGTCAATCAATAACATAACACTAAATAAATTGTGTGATTATCATATTAATTTGATAGTAATCTAAATATAACAAACTTTCACCAAGTCTATTTTTTCATAGAGGATTTTGATCATCTCATATAATAATTAATTACCCCTTATTTGGTTGAATTCCATTAAATAATTCATTTCATTTATAAATAAATTTTACATAGAAATTATTTATAAATAAATTTAAATTCATTTAACCTGGTTCAACTCCACAAAAAAATTCATTTCATTTGAAAATGAATTCCAAATGAAATTCATTTGCAAATGATTTTTTTATTAATGAAGTGTGTTTGGTTCAAATGAATAGTTTATGAAATTTATTTCAAATGAATTCCATATTTTGTTATATTGTGTTTGATATAAATCTAAAATTTAAGTTGATTTTGATTTGGTTAAAAATAACCTTTTAAATAGATTATACTTTTATCTTCTTTTTTAATTTTATATTACATTATTAAAAGTGTGATTATTTAACATTTAAATTAATATTTAATTTTTTTAAATATTTATTAATTTCTTTTCAAATATTTATGTAATGCGAGTAATATCCTAAATCAAGCTATCATTAAAGAAACGGAGTAAATGAAATAGCAAATAATGTAATCAGATCGTAAAACGAACAAAAATGAGATTGATGGCTGTAATCAACCATGACAGATCTATTTAAGTCCACTGATAGACCAATTAGAGCTGAGAAGTTAAATACAGAATCAAAATTCAGCTCTGCTCTTAACAAAAAAAATGAGGTTAAACACAGCCCAAGCATCCACCATAAAATTCAAGTTTCATAGGAAATGGACAGGTCATAGTCTGTATGCATGTGTGTGCATCCTCAGCACCAAGTATGAATCTTATCATATGAGCAGCTCATATGATTGAAATAAAATGACTAATAAAATTAAATAAATAAACTAATATTATCATATGAGTTTTTTTTTAAATAAAAATAATAAAAATATTGTAGTCATTTTAGAAATATAACTTTAGAAATTGTGAAAGTTATTTGCAAATTCCAACCATTTAATTAGAATTTCATCGAGTTGTGATGAATTTCACAAATTTAAAAATATGAAATTACAAGTGAATTCTATAAGTTATTCGTTTAAATCAAATAAATAATATTTAGAATTTCAAATGAATTCAATAAAATTTTATGAAATTCATTTATTAATAAAATGTGTTTATTAAAATAAATATATTTTATTAATAAGAATTAATTATTTAATTATAAAAAATTTTAAAAAATTAAAATTTTATTTAAACTGAACACAACAACTTGAATTTATAAATATAATTTAATAAAATTTTATAAAAATTATTTAAATAAAAAAACTATAAAGTTTACACAACTATCCTCGCGCAGATGGGCATTGAACTCCGCAGCTCACATTTGCCCATTATAGCTATGCCGAAATGATTAAGCAGAGCGTTAAAACATGTGAGAAGGAATGGGAAAGAAAAATGCTAGTGGGACGAGTCCATAACCCTTCTCGGACAAGAATACATGAATTGGGCATGTCATATATAGGACAAAGACCATAACCCAACTTTTCGGTAGCCAAACATAATTAATTAGCTGATCACTATTTCTTTTGAGACAACAACGTTGTTGATGATATTAAATTCTTACCGAATACTTCAAATTTTTTAGGTTGAATAGTTGATAACAGCAGACCAATTACATTAAATCACACTTTAATATTTATTTTAACATATTATACATTTTAAGTTTTATTTCAAATTTCTTTGACTTTTAAAATTAATTCATTTTATGCTATATCACTCATGAATTGCTAGAGTGGATAGAAGTGTGTTCCCGCACATTCTAATACTGGTAAAACTAAGAAGATAACTTGACATGGCAAATTAGTGTACGAAAATAGGACAAATGGTCAACCAGGCTTTTCAACTTGTGTAGTTAGACTAAATAGGCCGAATTTAAACTTTTCCCAACAATTAAGCCCAAAACTCATGTAATCAGGCCTATTAAACCCAACCTGCTTAACGCGTGGTTTGCACGAAAATGAAAAATAATAATTAAATGGATTTTCAATCATTTAATATAATAATAAAAAAGGGTATAACTACTAACTAACTCTCGTCCCTAATTTATGAACCCTAATTTGCACATTGAACAGTAACATTGCAAACCCAAAGCATCAAAATCTTGAAATGACTCTTTGAAATTGAAGAATCACATTGTAATCAAACCAAGCAGAATAATGTCTTCCTCCTCTAGACGAACTAGTTCTTCATCGTATGATTCTTCAGCAAGAACATAATTTGTTGCATGAGGTGTTTTAGATTTCAACTATGAAGGTCCAACGCGATTCTGCTACTGTAATATCAAGGCTCCAAGGTGGATAGCTTGGATAGAAAATAATGTTGGAAGAAGATTTTATTCATGTATTGTTATGTATGAGGTAAGTGAGTAGTTAAAAAAATTAATTAGTTTGGAAAGATATTATTGAATTCCTTGTAAAATGTTGGCATGAATTTGTTGTAGAAGAAGAAGATGAGGTATGCAGACACGGGAGGAAGAGGCTGTGATTATTTTGAATGGCATGACAAACCTTTTAATCCCCAAGCAAGGATGGTTATTAAGGATTTGCAGGACGGAAATGCAAGGCTAAAGTTTGAGAATGCAGCTTTAAAGTGTGGCATTTGTGATAGAAATCAACATGCTGAATTTAGTGAAATGGAGATGCAATGTGAAAATCTCAAGAGTGAGATACAAGTTGCTAAAGATGTAGGTGGACAATATAAGTGGAAGATGAGGTTTTGTATGCTAATGGTGGTTGTAAATTGGTTGACTGTAGTGCTAGGTGTTGTGGTTATTGGCAAAAAGTAATAATGTAGGGTAAGTATATATGTATTTTGGGGAAAAATTTTAGTTCTTTTGTAGAAGAAGTATATATAGTGTATGTTACTAACTTCGCCATGGGTGAGCAGTATTTAGGCTGCAATTCGCCATGTTTTGATTGTACAACATAACTTTGTTGTTAATGAGAAATTGTTTAACTTATGTTCATACTTGTAACAGCAAAGATTTTGAATGATGAAAAAAAAATTGAATTTATATTTCGGTTACAAGTAGACTAACTGTGCAACTAATGTCATTGCAAAGTGACATGGTTCTCTTTCAAATAGCTGATAATGAGGCTGTTATTGGACAAAAAACACCATTTCAAACCCCATTGCTGATAATAAAAGGTTAATGGAAAGAAAGTACATAACAAGTACTAAATAATAACTACCTGATTGAACTGGCATTTATATTAATTGCATTGTTTTTATACATCAGCCCTAAACTTAGGCTGCAATACCATCTGCTTGTGCCAAAAAAAACCATCACAAGCTGTCTTATAAGCATGCCACTATATGCACCTATATTTCTGTGATATTGACAAAAAATGACAAAAAACTGCAACTACCACTTTACATTAGTTTCATATTACAACAATCTAGTAATAGGAAGTTAATTTCCGGATTACATAAATCTAAGAGGAAGATTTGAAAAAAAAAAAACAACAAAAAAAAGTGCATCTAACATTCTTGAAACAACATCTACTTCTAAGGCTTTGACTTTCACATTGGACCAAAAACCTTTTTCTTAGGTTTGATCTTCTTTTTATGTTATTCCTCATGTCCTGATGCAACCTCAGATGATGGCTAAACAACTGGTCCTTCTTTTCGAACTTGTTCATTAGAGTCTGAACTGACAGCACTTTGATGTGGCAGATTTGGAAGTTGCTCATCATCCCTACTTCTCTTTCTAATGTTTCTCAATTTGTTCATCCCTTTGTGCAGCCAAATTAGTACCTGAAATTGCTTTAGCTCCTCCCCATTTCAAACCAGGTGCTTGAAATTTGCCAAACATTGGATTTCCCTGCATTTTTAAATAATCATGTTGGTATGTATTGACCTTCCTCTGACTATCTTTTGGCACTGGATTGCTAGCATACAAAAACCTTTCACCCATTTAACCAGGCTGCAATATATTGCTCAATGCATTAACACACATGAAAGCCATATATCAATGTCACTATAATATCATTAATAGTTCAGGAACAAACTTCAAAATATTCGAACAATGTCACTTACACTCCATGTCACATGACCATTAATTGCATCATAAAAAACCCCCATGCCTTTTTCTTTTTTTTCTTCCCTCTAACATTTTCATTAATCATTAGCGACTTTCCTTTTTCAGTATAATTAGCAGTAGCTTTTCCCCCTCTGTTTTGAGAATCTGGGTTGGGTTCATTTATTGTAATTCCAGTATTTCTTCTAAAACATTTCATGCCACTCGTAGTTCCGCTGTTTCCTGCACTCTTCTCCTGTAATTTATGTGCAGTAAAATAAAAACATCTAAGTATTCTATTTTATTATTCAAACCCCATAAATTAACCAGAATAAATTTGATCAAAATATACGCTTGCTTCAATATTTGGTGGAGGCCTTGTAGGTGCTGATGGTTTTGTTATTTCACCCGTTAATGCATTAGCTTCAGCTTGCTTTTGGTACTACAGTTATTTATCAAAGCATGCAATGCATTTAATTAAGATTGATCTTTGTCAACTTATATGAATAAAATCATAAAAAAAAAACACAAAACATATTACTTATAGTGTCTTTATTGGGACATCCTTTTTTTTATGTCCAGTTTGTGTACATAGGCTACAAGTGATGATTGCCCCTTTTCGCGATATTTTTCCACTCTTCTTTGGTTCTTCAGGGTCCTTTCACCTGCAAATTTTAGGTCTCCCTACAACCTTGTTCACTTCAGGTGGCAACATTGGAGGCATATTTGTCTTTGGCCACATGCTTCTTCCCTTGGCAGGTTCCACATAGCATTGATAGGATGCCAGGTACTTCTCTTTGCTATACCAATTATCAATATAATCTTCCAACACTTTATTTCTATGGTATAATGCATATATACCATGTGTACATGATATTCCTATTAGATCCCATGATCTATAAGGGCAACTCTGATTCTTAACATTAACTGTGTGCCTATCTTTTCCCTCATTGATTTCATACCCTGCATCCCCATTCCACTCAATATGACACTAGGCAGCTCTTTCCATATTTTTGTTCAACTTTGCACAGGCACTAGGACTCACATTACAAAACCATTTCTGTGCAGTAGCCCTTTTTTCATGCAATCTATTCATGGCATTAACTCTAATCCAATCCAACATGGCAAGTATGTGTTTTTCCTAGCTTTAGCTAAATGCCCATTAAATGATTCACACATATTGCTATCAATACAATTGCATTTGGAATGAAAGGAGAAATATGAATTACACCATATATGTGGAGGATAGTTTAATAACTATTCAACCGATCCACTGCTCATAGCATCAAGCTTTTATAATTGATCATGAAATAATTGTTCATAGGGGCTCTTTGCACATTTCTAGAATTGTTGTCTGAAATCTAAACCCCTGCATCTCTTTTGCCAAGCCATGTAGATATGCATTCCACATCATTTGTGTTCTGCAAGTGGGAGTTCTTTCTTGATAGCCTCTATAAGTCCCTACGAATGATAAATACTATAACATTAATCATCAAATAAAATCAGGTAAAGCACATAATATATTAAAGTACAATGATTAATCAAACCTTCTGCATGTCACTAATAAGGGTTAATTCCTTACCATCAGTCAAGCCGAGATCATCTTTTAAATGGTGTAAAAACCATATCCAGTTAGCTTTTATTTCAGACCTCACCACCGCCCAAAGCTACTGGAAATCTTTGATCATTCGCATCTCTCCCGATATTGGTAAGTATTTATCCTCTACATTTGTTCTTAATAAAGCACCCATCAAGCCCCAAGATTGGCTTGCAGCCTACTCTCCATCCCATTTTTAATGATTTGAAGCAAATGTATATTTTTCTAAACCTGTTTGTCCCCTCTTCAAATAGTACATCAACAATACTACCTTCATTAGTTTGCCTCAACTCCTCTACATAGTCCTATATTCTTCTATAATCATCTTTAAGATCCCCTTCAAGTTGAGCTAGTATTTTCCTCTTCACTCTTTTTGCCCTGGTTTCACTAATTTCTAGCTGTAAGTGTTTTTTTTTTTTTGCATATTCAACCATCTGCACACAAGTCATTTTAGGGTGATCTTCAATAACATCATTAAAATATGAAACCAGATAATCACAAGAGGCCCTTCTGTTCTTCTATACCCTAGTACACTTGTGGTTTGGGTGGTAACTTTTTACCACAAAATCTCCACTCTTCTTATTTGAGCTAGCAAATACACTCCAAGGACATGTTTTCTAGGACATGTTTTCTTACATATGCACTTGACCCTATGCATCTCATTTTTATCAAACTTTATTTCAACCCCTTGAGCAATTGCATATTTTGCAATTACCATCCTAAATTCTTCTGCATTTTCAAAAATCATGCCAACAAGGAACACAAGCACATTACTTATAGGATTGTACAACACTCTTTTTGATTTGTGCCTGCTGATATTTCCATGCCTTTGATCATCAGACTCTTCTTCATAGCTCATTTCGTCTTCACTATTGAAAAATTCAGGGTCAAGTCCTACCTTTTTAGCGTCAGTAGCATTAAGAGCCTCTTCATTAGCTGCATTAGCATTAGCTTCATGGACATTAGGATAATTTTTAGTATCTCCATGATCTTGATCATTCCCCACTGATTCTAAACACTCGGTATCATCTGTTTCAAGTGCAACATTATTGTTATTTTTAAAGCTTCCCTCAGCTTTTAAATTCGCCTTTGTTTAAGCAACTTTGCTTCTTCCCTTAACATTGTCCTTGCTGCAGCCAATTCTTCATCATTCGCATCAGAGCCACTTTCATCACCAACCACAATATCAACCAAATCAGACTCTTTTGTACTGCCATCAATAGAATCTATGATATCTCTATTTTTCTCACCAACCTCAACTTCTGTTTCAATATCTAATTGAACATCACATTTGGTTTCAACTTCCATTCTTTCAGTTTCCACATGACAGTCAGTTTGAACATCACATTCAAGGATAGAATTAAGAGTCTCCTTTTCTGTAACATCAATTGCTACTTCTTGGTTATCAAAATTTTGGTCATATTGCTGAATTAAATGCTTCTTTACCCCTTGTTTAAATACCTGATCCCCTTTCAAACCAGTATCTTCAGCTTGTTTAACACCAGCCTCCCCTTCTATATTAAATACTCTTTGTCCTTCAGCTTCTGTATTGTCATCACCTCTATTTAAATTTTCAACATTAATGTCTGAACACCCTGCACTTGCATCAATATTAATGCCCTCACTCTGCCTTAACTCAACATCAACCAACTTACTATCCCCTTCCTTAAATTGTTCAGCTTCTGTCAAATCATAAATATCATCCCGACCTTGGACATAATTTGCTTCTCCAATATTGTCTGCATCCATATTAGAGCCACTTTTAGCGCTACTAATTATCACATTGCCATTAGTCAACAACTTTGGCCCCTCAATAACTTCATGTTGATCTATTCCAAGTTCTACATATAACTCTATATGGAATTCATCAAACATACTTGAAACAACAAGCATATCATGTATAAAATCATCATTATACATGAATTTTAGGCCATTATGAAGTGAACTCCCATAGAGTAGCCAATATATTTTAAAGTTCTTACCATTCCCCATTGATGTAATTTTTTTCACAATCCTAAAATATCCTAGTCTGTCAAGATCATATACCTTCCATTTCAGTATCTCGCCATTCACATACTTCAGTTTTAGTTGCCTGATGAATGTACCCCTGTGATGAATCTTAAATATAACAAGAACATCCACATCACTACCCATCCTGCAAGATTGTATTAAATAGATATGAAAATCATTGTTCAGCAAAAAAACTCAATGGTTAATGCATCAGTCATTGATCAAAAACTTAAAAACACATTATGCTTACCTATTCCACTCGTCAGATGTTTAATATAATCTTCAAGATATGTCTTCCAATCATTGTTCTTTCCCACAAAAAACAAACCCTAAGCTCATTACTTCTAATATTCTCTACCTCAACTACCAACTTTGTAATAAATTCCTAACACAAAATGGACACGTTGAGTTCATTCATGCCAAAGACATAGTTATTTTCAATAATAAGGCGGGATAGTTCTTCCAACGAAAAAAAAAATATTTTTGATTTTCTCTCATGTTCTTCCTCTCTTTTGTTTAAACCACATGCTAACCAGGCTGGGTTTTTAGGTTTAATAGGCCTGATTACATGAGTTTTGAGTTTAATTGTTGGGAAAAGTTCAAATTTGGCCTATTTGGCAAAACTACACAAGTTGAAGGACCTGGTTGACCATTTGTCCATACTAAAATATAACGATATACATGGGGAGAATTTAATTTTAATTTGAAAAGTTACAACCATATCATCTTCTTCCTCCTCCCTATTACCCATTCATGCCACTATAAACCACGGCTCAGACCACCATCTTTTGCACCCAATAGACACTAGAGAAGCTAAATCTTTCATCTTTATTAGAATGTTATATAGAAAATTATATTCTAAGAATGGAGGTGGGATCTTAGCCTATTTATGTAGAAAATTCTCTAGATTTACCTCGTTACTAAACCTAGTAGAATTAGACCTACACTTACCCATTAAGGTGCATATGAGCCCATAACAAACATGATCACTTTAAACACAAATTGAGCTTCCCCACATATTCTCTTAAACTATATTAGTTCAATCAATTTTCACAAATCAAAATATATTACAATTAATGGCAGCTCAAAATATACTAAAATTTATAATATACTTCCACTTGGACAACATAAATTGTGAGTCTTTAATAATTTTAAAATACTTTTATGAAACGAGTCCAAACTGAACAATAAATACAAATATGGCCACAAATTTTGAAAAACATAAAGTTTAAGGAAAATGTACCTTATAATAATTTGATCCACATTAAATCATCTATATTGAATTATGGTAGTATTAATATAAAGCTAATTTATATTCACAACTATAAATGATTTAAACAATATGGATTATGGTATGGAAGTGTAGTAAGAAAATAGCAACTCAAATATGATCAATATGGTATTTTCATAGTCAATCCTCACTATAATTTCTCTTTAACGCGCACATACTTATAAGAGCAAGAGAAATTCACTAGTTTTGAAAAGCTAGTTGTTTCCAAAAAACAAAAATGGAAACCCGCACAGTTATTTCCTAAACTCAAATAGAACACTCACATAATAACTAAAGATCATACTTAATACTAGAACACAAATATCTTAAATTTTTTTAGCTAAACATCACCTGATGTTTCCGAAAACATAAAAGACATTGGTCATACTTAAGATAGAAAAGCAAATGTCTTAACACTTTAGTTATAATTTATTGCATACAATCACTTAATATATTTATATAATCAAAATAAGATTACGATTATCAAAATCATATCATATTTACATATAAATATCCATCACACACATATATATGATAATAATCGATGCATATAGAAATTAACAAACAATAAACTCTCACTAATCAATGCATATGCAATTATTCAATTACAAACAACAAACTCTCACTAATCAAGTGAATTAAAAAAAAACACATAATATCCATATCTCTAGCAAGCATTAATTTACATATGTCTAAATGTTTATATAATTTAATAAATGAATCAACAACAATTGCTATTATGAAATTTAATCTCATAATCTCATCTCTAATTATCACAATAATTTATTATGAATCATTTTAATACCATGTGCTAAAAAATAATTGTTGTTTTTGAAACTGAAATAACACCGAATGTGCCCACAAATAAAATACAACCTAGAAGATTTTAGAATAAACTCTTTTATAACCCGAAAACTAGTAACAAGGGACAAATTTAATACATATATTATTATCTTTAAAACAACAGTGTTAGAAAAATTCCGCAAGTGCATGGTTTGCTACAAGTAGTATAAATTCGAGTATAAGTATTGTTCCCACGAGGAGATTGATACCAAGCACTAGCCTTAATTTTATATCCATAAGCTAACAAAATAATAATTATTGAAATGAAATAACAAATTAACAAGCAAGAATAAAAATCCTAAATCTGAAATATTTAGTTTAAAATTCAATAATTGGAAACTAGAGCCTGGATTTGCTTCACTAGCTATTACTTGAATTACAGGATCAATTCACAATTCAAATCATTAACACAGTTAACGGTAAACCACTCAAATTACTTAAAGTCTCTTTTGAGATCATTGAAGCATACCAAAGTTAAATACTGCCTATTTTCATGGTCACGTCAATTAACTAAGGCTCATTAATTTCTTTAGCTATTTATTACTCCCCGAAGGATTCATCTACTTTCGTGATCGAGGTTCCTAAGTTTTACAAGTCTATGAGTTGATAAATCATGCAACTTTCATTGTCTCTAATCTACCCAAAAACATGCATTCAATTAGGCTTAAAACAGAACACAAGATAATTAAGAACAACTTATAAAATTGATTGATAATTAATTAATTGAAAGAAATTAAGATCCAAATAAGTAATAGACTAGCTACACAAATCCAAACCCTAAGGAGAGTTTAGCCACACATGGATGTGGCGATGAACACAAACACAATAAAAATAATTAAAGATGAAAAAGAAGAAATAATGATTGCTGCTTTTGATTCTTGCACAAATCCTCCTTATTTGATCTTCGTTAAGTGCTTGTTTATGTCTTCAAAGTATGAATGGAAGTGAATGGAATGGAATTGGGTGGGATTGGATGTCTCTAAAAGTTCTCTTATATCCCTTTTTATAAGCTAGGCCTCATGGAAAACCTACTTGCACTTGAATTCTCAAAAAGGAAGTTTTCTCTGCTCGACTTGGCTTCTAGTATGGTGTGTTGGATCTAGTGTCACGTCCTTCATTTTACATCATGATTTCCATCATGGTGTGTTGGATCTCGTGTCACTCTTTTGTGATTTCTTCAATTTGTATAGGAGAGGACATGGTTTCGAGCGTAGCCATATGCCATCCTATGCTACAATTGGTTCAGATCCAGAAGGAGAAACGGCTTCCAGCACACCATGTCATAAGCCCTGCCACATTAATTCAGCTTCCAAAACAGGTAATGGGCACAAACTCGCTATGACGAAGCCCACGTCGCACCAGTCCTTGATTATTTTGGAATTCCTTTCTAGACTTACTTATAAAAAGGGAAAACTTTTATTAATATCAATTAAAAACTCCTAAATAAACCAAAATCAATAGGAAACTAAAATGAAAGTCCAACTTAAATAAATGCTTAATTAAACCTAAATTCTCCTCAATTATTACTAACTATTTATTCAAAATTCATTAAAATTCAACTTAAGAACATGTGTAAAATTACACACAACAAACTCCCCCACAATAAAGCTTTGCTTGTCCTCAAGCAAAAATCATATTTAAACATTTAAACACTAGCTCAATCATAACCAAGGAGTTACAATTTCTAAGATATGCATGTCGACAACATCGAGAACGAAACTTGTTTACTAAAGAAGATAATCAGATAAAAATACACCATATATGAACGATTTACTAATCATAACCCAAGCACATAGCCTAATTGAAATCCAATAAACATAACCTTAGGAGAAAAAACAAAATTGGTTGTGAATGCGTTTTATGCTCCATTTCACAACATCTTTTCTTTTATTTGATGAGTGTGTTTTACACTCAATCTCATCCTTTTTCTCTCTAATTAAATCTTCCCACTCTTAGTAATCCTCCACCGTTCTCGTACTAATAAGCGTGGATAATGCTAAGTGGGTCCTTTGGATACTCTTACTATGTTTAGAGCATTAGAGTAAATGTAGAGCATGTAAAAATTGAGAATTAAGCATTGCTCTAACTTAAGAAAAGAGAGTTTTTTTTTTAATTTCGTTTAATCTCTCAATTTTATGCTCAATTTTGATCTTTTGGTTCATGCTTAGGTTGTAAGAACTAAATCTTTCATACACAATGACCATGTTCAACGATCTTAATGAATAAACCATTAAATATTTTGATAAAAGTTAATGAATCTTATAATTTAAAAAAATTATTTTCTTGATTTAATTAATACACATGCAAAAATAAATAAAACACCAAACATAAAGCATAAAAACATTATCCTAACATTTGGGAAAACCCTCCACCCCCTACACTTATCTATGGCATTGTCCTCAATGACAAAAATATTAAAATTAGAAAAAGAAAAAGAGAACTTCCCTAGTAAACTTATTCTTCCTGTAGTACTTGCTCCAAATATTGGATGACCTACAAAACAATTAAGAAAAAGAAAACCAAACTAAAAATAAACTTAAACAAAAGAAATAAATCAAAACCAATTGGGTTGCCTCCCAATAAGCGCTTGTTTAGAGTCATTAGCTTGGCTAAATTCTCATTTGATCATTAGGGACGATTGATTAAAGAATAATCCTCCCCCACTTAAGCTTTCTTATTTGGCACCTAGGAAGAAGATGAAATTTTTTTTAAATTCATATATGTCACAATACTTTTAATTCACTACTCTTTAATAACTTTCCCTAAAGGTCCCTTTTTCATCTTAACCTTTTTTGTTGCTTTCACCTCTTTGGTATCACAAATGAGGGAGATTTTAGGTGACTCTTTGGGAACTTATAGAAGAACATCTTTAGCACAAATTTTAACTACATCCACCCGAAAACAAGAAGTCACTGATGGGGATTATTGTGCCATTTTGAAAACATCAAACTCAACCTTCTCTTCCCTAACTTCAAGCATTATTTTTCCTTTCTTGACATCAATTATTGCTCCAGCTGTAGCAAAAAAAGGTCCTCCCAAGATTATGGGAATTTGTGAATCTTCTTATTGGGTTTTGTGATCCATAATGCAGCAAAAAAAAAAAACTTTAACCACGAAAACCCGTAACCCAGATCCATGTAATTCGAACTAGATTGATTGAGAGGGTTTCTAAACACTCACCAAAATGAATTCTAGGTAAGAACGTTGGAAGGAAGAGAGGGGGTTCATACCGGTGACACCTTACCTCAAGCTTTACATATCTCTTTGTCAAATTGAGGCGCCACCAAAAGATCATGCCCTCTATGGTATCCATACGAACTAGGTCACCAAAGCAATGTAGGTCTGCTAGAACTTTTGTTGTCTTATAACACCTTTTCACTCTATGTGTTTTTCTTATCACAGAAGAAGAAGTAAAAAGAGGAGAAAATTGGCTTAGCTTAAACCCTAGAGAATGAGATGTATATATATACATCTTATCTAGGGTTTCTCTTACAAAAACAGTTTTGGTAAGATTAGACTTCCTTTTTTACTTTGATTCTAATTCCAAATTAAAACCCTTTCCTATTTATTTAGATAACTCTTACCTTAAATAAATTAGAAAATAAATAAATACTAATATAAATATATACATATATATATTGATTTACTTATTTATTTAATTTTCCATAGAGATAATTATTGGGCTAATTAATCCAAGTCTGCTTTGGGCTTGTTCTAAGTGTGCGACACTGTAGGTTCACATAACGTTGGCAGTGGGCCTAAAATTCCCATTTTAAACCACAAGTCAGAAAGACATTATGACTAACCAAGTTATATGAAGTTCGATAATCCGACACAACCTAATACATAGCATGTACTATGGTTTATATATATATTTATATATATATATATATTACTTATTTATTTAATCTTCCATAGAGATAATTATTGGGCTAATTAACCCAAGTCTGCTTTGGGCCTGTTCTAAGTGTGAGACCCTGTAGGTTCACATAATGTTGGTAGTGGGCCTAAAATTCCCATTTTAAACCACAAAGTTATAATTGGTCTCTAGAAAGACATTATGACTACCCAAGTTATGTGAAGGTCGATAATCCAACACAACCTGATACACAACATGTACTATGGTCCTTTTGTCATATGATAACCTGATTGAACATAATTTATGGGTTATGTCATCCTTATATTGTTCAATCATATTGTTTCTTAATCCCAAGTAGACTGATACTAATAACTCTTTACCATTTTAGCATGGCCATGCATTTCTCTTCAGTCTAACTTATCGAAGAGCCCAACATATATCTTCTTAAAATAATTGAGGGACAAATTCTATCTTAACCACTCACATCCCTCACACAACTCATTATATATCCAATCATAACCTGTTTTATCATCCGGTTAAAAATGGTTTAGGGATGTGTTAAAATATAGAACTGATCATGCAGGAAACCATAGTGATATCAGATGAGAGGACTCAAATAATATTACTGTGATGAGAATCACCTATGACAATAATCTATGTGGTATTCTCATAGTGGGTCAATCCAGTACATTATTTCTCTAAATATGTACCAATGAGTTTGACTTAATATCTCATATACATGATCAGTAAAACCTAATCATCAGTCAACCTCAGACTAGTCTTTATTCATTGTTGCTCCCACAACAATAATCGACTAGGGATATTTAGATTAGAATTCAAGTATCACCTAAGAGTTTTACTATCAAGTCACATACTTGATGATCTTAGTAGAATTAACTAATAAAAAATAATACTAGAATTAGCTAGTAATAATGAAAACGCCAGTTTATTATTAAAATATAAATATGACAAAATGAAAGGATAGCAATTAATTACATTATTGGCCTAGGGCATAACACTAACAAAAGCACCTTCCTCTCCACCTTCAATTCATTAATAACTTCCTTAGCCCTTTCACCAATTTCTCCATCATACCAGACAAAATAATCACAATATTTTTATTCCATTCCTTCCTTATTTTCCTTGAAAACACTAAATTTCAAATTAACAAAAAACCAACAATGTCTTCAAACTATACTCTAAATTAAAAACCATTATTTACTTAAACTTACTCTGAATTTGGGGCAAGCATAAAACCTCCTTTGGGTTTTGATCTGTCAGTAATGTTAATAAAGCACAAGGATCACCATAATAACATCTTCTTGTCCCTTATGTTGCATGTCGTATTTGCGATGAAGAGGATGCTCCTGACATCAATGACATCCTTATTCTTCTTTGATGTTAAATGTTGCTCAGTTCGCTATATAGGTTGAGTTTTGTTTAGGATTGTTGATTTTAGAACTTAGAGAATATCAATTTTTGTGTTGGGGGGGGGGGGGGGGGGGGGGGGGTGGAGGAGAGGAACTTAGGGATTTCTTTCCCTCATTTGTCGACATTACTTCAGCAGCTGGTGGGGGTCGAGTTATTCCAACTCAGTAGCAGATAACGTCTGTTGTAGGTGATTTAACGCCAAGGTCTTAGTTGTAAAAAAATTTTCATGTTTGGGGTTCAATTTGGTTCAAAAAAATTTTAGGGTCCAATTTGTAATTAGGTTACAACGTTGGGTCCAATTTTAGCATTTGGCCTATATTGCATTTTTCTTGTTACTTGACCAACATTATTAAACAATTTAATTCATTTAAGCAACATCTCAAGTTTGATTTATGTAGTTGCATTAAATTAATTATTGAGAGATTTTGTTGCCCATATGATCTTGTCAAGTCGAGTATGATTAGTCAAATTTCAGTGAACGCCAAATACCGGTGGTTCAAAAAAAATAGTTTTATAAATGTTCATATAGTTTGGAGCATAAAACGTAATTGTATGTTACTTGATGTTCCTAATTTTTGTAGTGTTTGTCTGAATTTATGTTAATTTAATGAAATTGGCAAAATTTGAAGGAGTTATTGGTTAGAGAATTCAGTACTAGAGCTTAAATAACACTTGAATTTTCTATTTTGAAAATGTTGTATTCAAATATGAGGCAGGTGATCCAAAGAAAACAGATCACTTAGTTGCACTTGATGGAGCTAAGGATAGACTTCATTTATTCAGAGCTGATTTATTGGCAGAAGGATATTTTGATTCTGCGGTCGATGTGTGTGATGATGTTTTTCATCTAGCATCTCCTGCATCATCTTTAGCTACTGATCCATAGGTTCATCTCTCGTTCATTTTTTCTGGACTGTACATACTTGATAAGTTGAATGTCTACCCTTGTAAAAGGAATTTTTCTTCGCATCTAATCAAATCAACATTGGCATGTTTATGATTACCTTTAGTTGTTTTTCTGATATAGGTCTCTGTAATAGTGTCATTTATGCTTATAATTTGGAGTCATTATGCAGGTTCTCCATTAGCTAGATAATCTTGTGTATCCATTAACCATCTTCCTGAATTACAGGTAGAACTACTTGATGTTGTGGTGCAGGGAACGCTTAATCTACTTAAATCATCTGTAAAAGTTTCGTCTATCAAGAGAGTGGTTATAACCTTCTATGGCAACAGTTCTATACATTAGAAAATCTATAACACCTGATGTGGCCGTTGATGAGATTTGGAACTCAGATCCATAAATTTGCAATGAATTAAAGGCTTATTTTGCATGTTACTGAAACTCCATATGACTCTTGTATAATCCCTCTTCCACATGGATTTTTCAAGTGTTTAGTGTTTGCTTTCAATTTTGTCAGATATCTGGAGTTTTTGTTGAGAATCTGACCTTCAGGCGTACAACCATTAATTAGTTTTTTTTTTTTGCTTCATTGGACTTTTTGTAGGAGATAACGAGTATCCTGATGCTTCTCATAAATCCATTGACGTAAGAGATATTGGCCTTGCGCATATTTAAACCTTGGGAATTTCTTCAGCTACGGAAGATTGTCTTAAAAGAAAGAAATAGTCACTTTTCTGAGGTTCTAAAGATTGTCCATCAATCGTTGCCCTACATTGCATCTTCCCAAAATGCAAGTAGAGATATATTTTTTTTAACAGTGTAATTCTATGGTACTTCTGTTGGACCAATTATGTAGATAAGTAATTTTGTCAGTTAAGTCATTGGTAGTTAGAAGTTATGAATCCATTCATTTGAAGACTCGAGAGATTAATCAATTGTAAGCATCGGTTTCTGTTAGTAAGTAAAAACTTTGAGGCAAATGATGTTTGTTAAAATTCCGTGTATTCCTAGAACAACCAATCAAGTGGCCGACTGAATTTCTAAATCTCATGATTGTTTGCTAATGTTAGACCAGAACTTTTGTGTTCATCCTGAGTTACAAGCTTTGCTGTACACAGACCAACATTGTAATCAGCCTTCTTAATTTATAAATTTTATCTGTTGTTCGAAAAAAAATGTTGTTTGTTAATGTCAGATGCAGCCTTGGAATGAGTTTCGTTGCTTTAGAGGTTAGTCTGAAGGACACTATTGAAAGCTTGAAGGAGAAGAGCTTCTAAGAATTTTATTTTGGCTATTGATGGGAAGAGAGGCAAATCATCCATTATTCTCGACAAAATAGAAGTATTGGGCCAATTTATTAAAAAAACAAGTAGAAATTCAAAAAAAAATTGACACAAATTTAAGGGGCAAATTGACCATTTGTTTGTTGCCAAAGGGTGTGTTTACTTATAGAGAATTATTTTTTATTTTCATTTTTCAATTTTCGAAAAAATTAAAATTTTTTACTTTCATAGAAAATTTATAAAATATGTTTACTGCTTAAAAATTGAAAACTGTTTTCATTTTTTGAAAACAGAAAAGTATTTATTTATTTTCCTCTACAACTTATTTTTCAAAGTAAATAGATAATGATATGTACTAAAGTAAAGAGACAATCTTGTTTGAAAAGTAGAATTTATTTTATCTTCTAATACTAAAATAAAGTAATAAATAACAAAAAAATAAAAGTAGGAAGGACGTTGTAATGAAAACAACGTGTTTTTACTTTATACTTTTAATGAAATCTTTTTTTGAAAATAACAAAAACTTGTTTTCCACTTTTCTTTTTAAATTGTGAAAATGGTGAAAACGGTTTTCAAGTGAGTTTTTTTGTGAAAACACTCGAAGTAAACACAAAGTTCTATTTTTTATTTTCATTTTAAAAATTTTCTAGAAAACTAGAGTAATTTTTTTGTAAGTAAACACAACCTTATCTTCCGCGGATTACTTTAGACATCTACATCATGATTATGATATATTTCAATGTCATTAATCTAACTATCATTCCTAATACAACGTAAGATCCTCCTAATTTCACCATCACCATCTATCAACAATAGTCCAAATTTAATATTTTTCCAAGTTCAAGCGCGAAAAATTGTGCTTATTTATATACACATACGTAATCTGCTTCATATACATTTTTTTAATATTTAATGTAATTAAAATCAAAGTTAGAAAATAGTGTCCATCTCCGCATCTACATAATTAGGAGTAGAACCACGTTAAGGGTTTTTTTTTTTCCAAAAAATTACTTCAAAATTTTAAATATATTTAATGTCAACCCCCAAAATTTTTTATATATATATATGTTTTTTTTTTAATTTTAATCCTTTTCTTTCTATTAAAATTTTACGTTTATTCTATTATAATTTAATTATAGCCCCATACTTATACTTCTAATTCGGCCCCTGTACATAATATCAGGATAAAAGAATTACCTACCATAGTTAAAATGGATGTTCATAATAATGTACATCATGTAAAAAATAAAAAATGATAAATGATAACAAAATAGCCAAACAAAATCTGCTAGTTAATAAAAACAAACAAACAAACAGATCCACCTTTAAGACTATAAAATTTACTTTCATACCGTTAGGACAAAACATGCGTTTCTGGTCTAGCATTAGAAAAAAAAAAAAAAAAAAAGCAAACGTATTCTATCAGGAGTGGAAAGAAGCCCTCACAAGGGGCTAAATTTCAAGTCACTCTATCTAAAAGAGTAACTTAGAAGCCTAAAAAATTAAATTTATGAAGCTTCTCTTTTGGATCTGTCGGGGAATAGGTAATCCTTCAACCCAACGTATTCTCTTCTTTTTATGTCAGCATTATTCCCCAAGTTATATTTGTTTAGCATAACCTATGGTGTCCCTATCTTCGATCACTTAATATTTTTATGATAGTCTGAATTTTGATCTCGTTGCCTTTAATAATCGCCCGGTGCCTTCTATATGGGTTTTTGGTAAAAGTGGTGCTCTCATTCCTTCTTTTTGTGCATATTCATGATCAACATATCACTATGGATATTTCTTTTACTAATGTTTTGCAAAGAATTTCCTTTGTTCATGGCAGTCTATGGAGTAATTGCCACATGCAGCTTTGGTCGGACCTTTATAATTTATTAGTTAATTTTTCTTCGAGTTCGTGTGTGCTTGGTGATTTCAATGCGGTTCTTGGTGCTCATAAAAAACAGGTAGAGCTCCTACTTCTACTCCATGTAGAGATTTTAGATCTTTTACGGATGACTATCTTTTGTCCAATATTTCATCTGGTGTAGCTTTTCATACATGGAGTAATGGTCGTCATGGAAATAATTGTGTTGAATGTTGATTAGACAAAGCTTTAGATAATATATTTTTTTAGTCAATGGAATGAATTTTCAAGTTCGGTGCTTCCTAGACATCAATATGACCATTCACCACTTCTCATTAACTGTGCTTTGTTTGATATAATGGTTTCTCAATTTTAATTTCATGCAATGTGCATCACTCATCCTGATTTGAGAGAGTTCATTTCTACTCCATAGTCTATTTTGCTCCTTAATGCCTCTCCTTTTCAGCTTATTAGTTTAAAGCTTAAAAGGCTAAGACTTGCTTTGTGACAATGGAATAAGCAGGGTTTTGGTCACTTGGATACTAACATTAATAGTGCTTCAGCTGGCTTATAAGAAATCCAAAATGAAATTTCTCTTTATGGAGTTAACAATGATCGGCATACAAGGGAAATAGATGCTCATGCAGCTTTAGACCTATGCTTGAAGCAATAAGAGATCTTTTGAAAGGAGAAGTGCAGAAACAAGTGGTAGTGGCTGGGGATAGAAATACTTCTTTTTTCATCAGTAATTAGCAAGGAAAAAATAAAAAAAAATAGCATTTTCCAACTTCTTGTAGATGGTCAGATCTCGAATGATAAGTTTATTACTGCTAACCATATTATTGAATTCTATCATAATCTTTTTTAGGCAGATGGTTATGTTTCTTCAAACATTCAGTTGGTTAAATCTGTTGTTCCCAGTTTGGTTACAGATGAGGAAAATTCTTGTCTTCTTTGGTGTCTGACTCAGGATGAGATTAAGCATATTGTTTTAAAATGGATGCTAGTAGTGCCCCGAGTCCAAATGGGTGCTTTGGAATTTTTTATCAGGCTATTCTGGAATGTGATTAAGTCGGATATCTATTCTATAGTTCAAAGCATTTTTCATTCAGGCTAGGTTCCTTCTGGTATCAATTCTAGTATTATGGTTTTAATACTAAAAGTTGAAAATGCTATTGTTATTGAAAAATTTCATCCCATTGTTCTTAGTAATTTTAGCATTAAAATTATTACTAAAATCCTTGCTGCCCGGTTATCTTCTATAGCTTTTTGGATTATTTCTTGTAATCAATTTGGGTTTTTACAAAATTGTAATATCTTTGATTGCATTATGGGGGTCTCTAAAGTTGTGAATCTTCTCTTTTATTTTGAGGGTAATCTGGCAATAAAAATTGATATCAGGAAAGCTTTTGAATTTTTGCATTGGGATTTTCTGTTAGATGTTTTAGAAGCCTTTAGTTTCTCTTTTTTCTTTGAGAGACTAGATTCTTTCTTTATTTTTGTCTGCCCGGACATCAATTATAATTAATGGCAAGATAACAAGATATTTCTCTTATTCTAGAGGAGTTCGTCAAGGAGATCCTATATCTCCACTTCTTTTTTATCTCGCGAATGATTTTTTTAGTAGACTTCTTTCTTTTAAAGTTTAATCTGGTGTCATTTAGACTATGATGTTTACTTGGTCTACTTATTTTCCTACTTACTTTTTATATGTTGATGATGTTCTTCTCTTTGTGAAGGCTTCTATTCGTAATATCCCGACTATTAATGAAGTTTTTCATGTTATGCTCAAGTTTATGGCCAAGTTATTAATTGGGAAAAAATCTAAAATTTATTTATGGAGTTGCAATTAATGATAGAAGAATTTTCAAGCTTCAGGCATTAATTGGTATGTCCAAAGGCTCATTGCCTTTTACTTATTTAAGAGTTCCTTACTTTGTGGGCGCTCCTAAGAGGAAATGGTTAAAGCTAACTATAGACAAGATTTGTAACAAATTTTCTAAATGGAAAGGGAGCTCTTTATCTATGGCTAGTCATTTAACTCTGATTAATTATGTTATCACCAGTTCTTTGCTGCATTTTTTGCTATTTATAAGTGGCCTCTGTCTCTTATTAAACACATGGAGCGTTGCATGAGAAATTTTCTATAGTCGGGTTCTATTAATGATAGAAAATTAGTTACTATTCCTTGAAAAGTTATTTGTATGCCAATTATGGAGGGCGGCTTCGATATTAAACAACTAGTTTTTTTGAATGATGCCATGCTCAATAAATTAGCTTGGAATTTGATTTTTTGGGATTCATATCCTATTTATGTTCTTTGAAGTCATTTTTTACATCCTTTACGAGTAGGATGAGACTCTTATTTTGGCCTTCTCATCAACTAGTGTATTTTTGTTGTACAAGCAATGAGTTTATGGTGATGATAGCCATAATTCTCCCTCTCTAACTCTTCTTTCTTTTCTTAGGGATGGGATTTGCAGAGAAATGAGGCTAGTTATAGAATATACAACTATGTTTTATTAACTTTTCATTGATGCACTTCTATTACACTTGAATTACAGTGCTTCTTGAATGGAAACCACTTGTCTACAACAATACACACGGCATAACTCTGGTGACTATTGTTGCATAGTGTCATCATCAATGGAGTTGTGCTTTTCTCTATAATCTCATGACTAGGTAGCTGCATTTTGCTTCTTAGCTCTCTCATTGAAGCTTAGCAATCACTTGTTACGCCTAACATCAAGTTTTTGAATTAGTGAGAAATTTCATAGGGGAGAGCATTTGGTTCATTGTCTTAGTATATAAAATGATTTCCTCTAATGGCTTTAGTTATAATATGTGGGCAACCATGCAGTGGGAAGTCTATATCTACAGTTTGCTTAGCTAAAGCTATCAAAGAATCAAAATAAAATTTAACTACTAGGATCTTTGATGAAATTTTGTTCCATCTTGATCGAAACCAGAGCTATGCCAATATGCTCTTCACTAATCTAACGACAAACAATATGATCAATTGAGGCCACAAGAAAATAATAAAAGTCTATTTGGATGTAGTGCCCAGCTATATAAGCTTCAACAACATTATGGACAATAAACTAATAAAGTAAGATGCAATATCCTTAAAAGTTAAAACTAAAAAGGGTGAAGGCAAATAGTATATCTATAAAAGCCTTTCAATTGTATTTTATCATGATAAACTAACTAGTGTGAAGTTGTGATAAATATAAAACAAACTGATAATTATATTTGACTTGGAACAAAAACACAAATGCCCTCACCACCTCGTAAATACACTTAGAGAGCAAGAACAAAAGAATTAAGAAAATTACATGTTGGCAACGAACGCCTATCTTCTTTAGCGTCAAGGTCCGTGTAACAAAAAGTTTCTAGAAGTCATCGATTTCTGATTCAAGCTTGGCTGCTTAAGCTTCTACTCCTTTCCCTATTCCATTTAGAAATTTTAGGATTCCAACTTTCACTGCAACATTGACAACAGCCTCAGTTTGATTAAAACAACAAATGTTTCATTTTTATTAGTTGCAATAACAATATAAAATTAAACCATTTTTTCTGGACATGATGAAGCAAAACATCCTCCTAAAGACATCTCTCAATACTTCAAAAAAAAAATAACATAGCATTCAAGATTTAGTATTTCTTTTAGTCTCTTATAAAGCACAAATTATTTCTCTATTTACTTACTAAGATCCACCTAAATTCATGAACCTAAATCTATAGGCCACATCACTTAAAATGGCAAGCATTCCTTTCCAAAAACAACTAATCAAAATAAACCAATAGCATAAACAAATATATATATTTCAACAAGTGACACTGCCCTTCATTAGTACACTTGTTTAGAATGAAGTGTTATTAGCCATGTTAAAGCATAAAACAATAAAATTTGAGAGGGGTTTTGAGGTCTGAAGTCGATAGATATGTATCCAAAGATAGTATAATCATAGTAGGTTCTTTGAATACCATCAAGGGCTACAAGTATAAGCTTTGGTGCTTGGCCCGTGCTGCTAGAATAAGATACTGTGTGTTATTCCATGACATGGAAGAAAGTCAATGTCAAAAATGGAATTAGCAACATAGAAGAAAAGGAAGAAACTACATATGATGATAATATAGTTGAAGACTTGGTGAGAAGGTTTGAGAGACCAGATTGAAGAATTCGATGGGATTCCCCATTATTTGAATTATGGGCATATAAAATGGATTATACAAGTCTTCTACTATGATTTTAGATATTGTTTTGTATTTAACAAAAATAGTAGACTAAAAACTCGGGATGTCAAAATTTTGTAGCCGACGATTGCAACACAAAATACTCATTTTTTAGAGGCAAATTCTCTATATAAGTTGGACAGGGCAATACAAGAGGTGATTAATGTTATTATGGAAGTGCAATCCCAGACAATTGGAGGTCTACTAGATGGTATTTCTTTTGGTAAGGATTTGTCGACTCTCAACACTTCAAGATCATATGGGTTGCCTAAGTCACAAAGACTATGGTGAACTTTCATTAAGCTGATATGTTAAACAAGCTTATGCAGTGGACCCCCACTTTTAGATACAGAGAGCGCAATGATTAAGAATCAACACACCAGCTACTTATATGGGATTTGATTACGTAATTATTCCTTGTAATATTCTTGTAATTATGTTGTTGACCTTCCTTATTTTTATTAATTGAAATAATATATATACAAGGGCAAACCCTGTTCTGGGTACCCAACCTTCACCTAAACATTTTATGGTATCGGAGCAATAGTCGTAATTCCCGTCTCTTCTACTCAACCAATACAAAATTCCCAACCTCCTTCTTATCATGGATTCTTCTATGTCTTCTTTTTCATCCTTCACTATTCCAAACATCCAAAACCTATTTCTATAAAATTAGATTTAGATAACTATCTTCTATGTGTGATCAAATCACTATGTTTCTTCTTTATAGTGATTTGATGGGCTATGTTGATGGCTCCATACCTCCTCCATCGAAGGAGATTATCAACGATGAAAAATCTACTCCTAATCCATAGTATATAGCTTGGGTGAAGAAGGACCAATTTGTTCTATCATGTTTAAAGGCTACACTATCTCATAGTGCCCAAGCACATGTCCTGGGCCTTTCTTCTTCAAAATCTGTTTGGCAAAGTCTGGAAACAATCTATCATCAACAATGTCAGGCCAAGTTAAATTTACTCCAAGATGAATTACAAAGCATAACAATGGGAAGCATGTCCATTGAAGAATATCTTACTTAAATAAAATCTCTTACAGATAGCTTAACAAGTATCAATCATCCAGTTTCACAAGTGGCTTGCCAAATACCATTAAATATCAACCAATAGTTTGTGTTCTTGAAAATAAAGAAAATTGTATCAGTTTTGATGAGTTGAAAGCAAGAATTTTAGTCCATGAACAATGCATCAAATGTGCCCAATCCCTTGTTCCATCATCTGTGATACAGTCTCCACAAATTGCCATGGTTTCTTATCAATCACTTGGTCCAAAACAATGGACACTATCAAGATATAGGTAATCGAAAGTATGATACATGTGCTAATCATAGTGTTTTTAATAACTTTGGCAGATCTGGTAACTATAATAAATCATGAGGTCGTGGCTTTGGAACACATTATGGTAATTCTCATGCACAGAATGGTCCTACATCTACATATAGTAATTCTCATTCACTTAACTCAATTTTTTTTAATATTTGTTGTCAAATTTGTCATGATACGAGGCACACAACAATTTCTTGTCCATAATGATATTCTCGAATTGATAATTCGACTCTAGTAAATTCTTTTACTGGCTTACATGTTTTGAATGGTCCACCTCCTAGCTTACCAACTAATCTCTCTACAATTGATGCTATTGAACCATATTGGCTCATTGATGCTGGAGCCACGAGTCACATGACCTCCAATGTTGCACTCATGCAACAAGCTACCTCCTTCTTTGGCATAAATGGTGTTTTTATTGATGATAGTAATTCTCTTCACATAACTTATGTTGGTGATTCTTCTGTTTTTCTTGGTTCTACTAAACTAGCACTGCATAACATCTTATTTATTCCTTGATTAAAGGAGAATTTATTATCTATTACTCAATTGACTAAAGATAATAATTGTGGCTTCTTCTATTTTCTATGGAGTTTTATTATTAAGGATCTTTGCACATGAAAGATACTCTTAGACATACCAGTTAAAGGAAACCTGTATGTGATCCTTGCCAAAGATGTTGAAAGATTAAAAGGTGGGGTACAACATCGAGAGCATGCCTTTTATGGTGGTGGTGGAGCTCTAGTTTCTGGAATAACTTGGCATAGATGTATTGGCCATCCAACCAATAAAATCACATCAATGTTGAAATCTGATCAGTCTATTGTTCCAAAAAATAGTTCTTTTTGTAATTTAATATGTGAGGCGTGTCAAACTGGTGAAAGCAAATGTTTGCCTTTTGGTTTATCTAGTTGAGTAACTACTCAAGTACTTGCTTTAATTCATTATGACATTTTAGGACCATCACCCACCACATCTGTGAGTGGTTTTCGTTATTATATATTATTTATTGATGATTTTAGTAGATTTGCATGAATTTTTCCTATAAAACGTCGATGAAAAAATATTGCTTATTTTCAACAATTCAAATCCATGGTTAAGAATCAATTTAACTCATAAATTAAATGTTTCCAATCTGATGGTGTGAAGGAACTTGTTGCAGGTCCATTTAAATCCTTCCTTGATACTAATGGAATTTCATTATAGATTTTTTATCCTCATACCCCTGACCATAATGGGTTGGCCGAAAGAAAGCATAGGCACATTGAAGAGATGGATCTTGCTATGTTATTTCAAGCTTCATTACCACATTCTCTTTGGCTTGAAGCATTCTCTACAGCTGTGTATCGAATAAATTGGCTTCCTACATTTGTTTTAGGCAATTCTTCCCTATATAAAGTTCTTTTTAGTTCAGTGCCAGATTATAAAAACTTGCGTGTTTTTGGATGTGCATGTTATCCTTATTTGGGTCCATATCATAGAGACAAATTTTCTCCTAAGTCTATTTGTTGTGTTTTCCTTGGCTATAGTTTTATGCACAAGGGATATTAGTACCTGAACCCCTCTTCTAGTCAAGTTTTTATATTTTTCCATGTGGTATTTGATGAAACTTGTTTTCCTGTTGCAAACAATAGTGGTTCTACAGCTGCTGGACTTTGAAGCAATCCTCATGACTGAGTCACAACATCTAACTCGGTTATCTCTTTGCCTATCCTTGCTCTCGCTTCTAATGAGGCAATCATTACATTAACATCTACACCTACCAATAACCTAGGTGTTACATTGCCTGATGACAATAGTATTTCCATCACCATTCCTGAGACTGATGTATCGACTACTAAGTTTGTGCCATTTAACTCACAACTTGCTCAACCACCAGCTTCATCTACCATGAGTTCCACTAATTCTATGGTCACTTGAAGTCGTTATGGTACTATTCATCCTAAGATGCCATTTTTTTATACTCCAGTACTCGTCCATGACCAGCATGTTATGTTTTACAAGATTCCTCTACTCCTCATGAACTTAAATCTTTTAAGGATCCTTGTAAAGATCCCCAGTAGATGGCCTCCATGCACGATAAGTATAAAGCTCTCTTACAAAATAACATATGGACATTGGTGCCTCAGAAACCATCTATGAATGTTGTTGGTTGTTGATGGGTTTACAAAATTAAGGAAAGAGCGGACGGATCAATTGAGTGTTATAAGGCTCAATTAGCTACAAAGGGATATACACAACCTGAGGGCATTCACTTTGACTACACTTTTAGCCCTGTTGTCAAAGCTACTACTATTAGTGTTCTCTTGTCCATTGCTATTAGTCGTGGTTGGCATATTTGATAACTAGATGTTAAGTATGCCTTTTTACATGGGAAGTTAAATGAAGAAGTATTTATGGCTTAACCTCCTGGCTTTGTTAACTCTGATCATCCACATCATGTTTGCAGCTTGCATCGTTCAATATATGGGTTACACCAAGCACCACTGGCTTGGTTTTAAAGTTTTATCTATGCTTTGCTTGCTATTAGTTTTACACAAAGCTAAGTTTATCCTTCGATGTTCATATCGCGCACTGCTTCAGATATGGTGGTTCTTTTGTTATACATTGATGATATCATCTTAACTAGATCATCACTTCATGTTATGAAGAAACTTATCACTTCCCTTTCTTCTCAGTTCTCCATGAAAGACCTTGGTGATCTTCATTATTTCCTTGGGATTGAAGCACATCACACTTCTTATAATCTTCTTTTAACCCAAACAAAGTACATTATATCTTTGCTGTCTCGATGACATATGGAGAATTGTAAGCCTATTTCTACACTAATTGCTTCTTGAAAGAAATTATCTTTACATGATGGCATTTTACTTCCAGATGCTTCTCAATATCGCAGCGTCGTTGGAGCTCTTCGATACCTTACCTTCACTCGCCACAATATTGCCTATGTTTTCAGTAAGTATTTCAATTTATGCATGCACCCTGGGATGTTCAGTTTCAGGTAATCAAACAGATTTTAAGATATATCAAAGGGACAATTGGATATGGTATTCAGTTTCTTGCCACTCACTCTCCTAACCTGGTTTGTTATGTTGATGTTGATTGACAGGGTGTCCTGACACTCGACGCTCTACTATGGGTTATTTTATTTTCCTTGATTCTAATCCCATCTCTTGGAGTGCCAAGAAACAAGTATATGTTGCCCAATCTAGCACAGAAATAAAATACATGGCACTTTCTACTACATCTTGTGATATCTTATGGATTTCTTATTTATTATAGGAAATTAGTTTTTCTTATAGTTCTCCTTGTATGTTATATTGTGATCATATGGGTGCTACTCAACTTGCAGCAAATCTTATTTTTCATGCTCGCACAAAACACTTTGAAACATCCTATCATTTTGTGCGTGATTTGGTTTGTCGCAATTTTCTTCATGTCATGTTCATTTGCTCTCAATCTCAGTTTGCTGATATATTCACCAGGGGACTTCCATCTTATAGTTTTGATGCTTTTCATCACAAGCTCTTGTGGAGACTTCCCCATTCGCTTGAGGGGGCATAATAGAGAATCAACACACCAGCTAATTATATGGGATTTGATTACGTGATTATTCCTTGTAATATTCTTGTAATTATGTTGTTGACCTTACTTATTTGTATTGATTGAAATAATATATATACAAGGACAAACCCTGTTCTGAGTACCCAACCTTCACCTAAACATTTTAGGCAAAAAGAGTGCTCGTGGATTACTTGAAAAGAGAATTAGGAACTGCTTAAAAATTTTGTGTGATATTGTACTATATGGTTGTTAGAGCAATCATTGTTAGGAGAAATGTTTGAAAATTTTCGATGATGACTTTCAACCAAGACATTATTGCCATTCAATGCAGCTTTTTTTCCTAATAACTTCTTTGTGCAAGTAGCATTAAGAATCTTTGGCTAAATACAGGCATCAATAAGCCACTCACTGATAACCTTAAGTGGAGAACTGTGAGGCATTATTCCTGATGATTGGCTTAGGACTGTCAATAGATTTATTGATAAAGGAGTTGGTGGCAATCGCTGAATCATGGAAACACTGGATATTAAGGTTATCAAAACCTGCAGAAGTTCATAAAAGTACATACAGGCCCAGAGAGTAGAGACATTTTCAAGAGGATGTCAGACACCAAGATTTGCTAATCTAGATTCTTTTTTCAAATGCTCTTCCATGTAACTCATTTATTGAGCTTATTAACTAGCAACTCTGAGCATGTCCAATTGCAATTGATGATTCTGAGGCATGTCCAATGCTCGCGATTGCATATATATGGTGCTCACTGCAATGTAAAATGAACGAGATAAAATTAATTTAAATAATTGTACTAGTATCTATTTTATAAATCAATGGCTGTAATTTTTTTAAAATTGATCCAATGTTTTTTAATTTTATTTTTACATATACAACCATATGTACCGTAGAAGAACTCTATAAATATATATATATATTACGAAATTGAATTTAATCCAAAATAATTTGTTTTAACTTATTCGCGTCAAAATATTTATGTATTAACTAATTAGGTGCAGTTTGTCAAATCTTATAATATATAATATATGATTTGGTAAAGATTAAATTTAAAAAAAATTAGGAATAAATATTTAATTTAGAATATAAATTAAAAATAAGAAAATAAAATATAGAAAATATAAAACAAAATAAAAATGGTCAATTATTTATTAAATTTTAAAACTAAAAAAAAAATAAGTTGCATCCATTCAATTTTTCTATATGACGGAACAGCACTTATGTATATAACTAAATAATTTAAAATTTAAAAATTTAATTTTTAACTTTACCAGTATAGATATTAAGAGATATAAAAAGTGTGTGAGTAAAAGTAAAAGATTGAGAGTATAAAAAAATTTAACTATATATAAATCATAAAATATTGTTTTTGAAATTTTAAATTTATAAAATTTTTTAATTTAATCCAATATTTACCTTGAAAATTTTCAAAAGTTTAACTTTAAGATTATGTGTTATATATTTCTAAGTTTGACATAAGTTGAACCTAACTACTAATTTATAAAATATTTTAAATGGATTAATTAAAATAATAATTTTGATGTAAATTTAAGTTTATTATTTTACAAAAAAATTTCTGCACTTTTTTACATGGCTCTTGTTTTTATTTATGTACGTAATTCACCCAAAATATTTTATAGATTAGTAATTAGATTCAAATTATGTCACATTTATAAAAATACAAGGCACATTATTTTAATATTAAAATTTTTGACAACTTTTTTAAATAAGGACTTTATTAATTTTCTATATTTTTATATATATATTGAAAATTTAGATAAGTTCTTATTTTTACTCACATACTTTTCATATCTCTTACCATCTATGGATGAAAAATTAAAAATTAAATTAAATAATTTTTAAAATTATATTCATAATTATTTAATTATATACATATTGAGTACTATTTAATTATAATTGAAAACTTTAATACATGCAATTTAAATTTTAAAATTTAAATTTTAAAAATAAATGGTAATTTTGATTCGATTTCTAATGAAAAAATTATATATTTTATTTATTTTTTCATTTTAAGGTAAATATATAATTTGAATTGAAAAATTTAAATATATATATAGTTAAATTTTTTTATGTTTTCAATCTTTTACTTTTACTTACAATTTTCATACCTCTCAATATTATGTGTAAAATTAAAAATTCAAATCAAAAATTAAAATTTTTTAATTTTTTAAAACTACATTCATAATTTTTTAATTTATATTAATATTTGTTTCCTAAGAATAAAAATTTAAAATTCAATTTTTATTAATTCATGTCTTATATATTGTAAAGTTTGACAAAAATGGAGTTAATTGATTAATATATTAAAAGTTTTGGGTGTATTAGTTAAAAAATAAAATTTTGAACTGTATTGAACTTTGTTGTAAAGGGAATTTGGGCTAATTCAGTGAATATGCAATGACAATTTTGAAAATAATAGACTAGTGTTTAGCTTCTCTGTAGATGTCCATTATTTTGAATGTATATAAGCTGTGGAAAGCCCTGTGTGGCCAAGCAACCAGATTTCATGCATAGATGTGAAACTCATGTGGATGGTTTATATGGAAGTAGAACTCATAGGTTGGGTCGTTTTCAACTCCAATTTGTCTTTCCAATTCAAATTGTTAATCCTTTTTTTTTTTTTGGTCTGTTTTCTATATGCTGGAATCTTCAAGAAATATTACAATCTAATTTCCAATCTTGAGATATTTTTTCTTGTTAACTATTGCAATGCTCTGTGAATTTATTTTATAGTACTTTTCCATGCATGCAGGTAAAGCATTTCCAAATGAAAATTTTAGATTTGTTGATGTGAGATGAAAGTTTAGAATATGATATATAGTTTTCCTTTATGAGAACAAAGCAAGGAAATTTTAGTTTGAGTAAAGTAAAATCAAGGCATTTGTAGCTCACAAGTATGAGTCAGAATCTCATAGACTTCATATGGAAGGCACAAACAATTTTGGCGTCATTTCACTTCCTACCATTTCATCCTTGTACACCCTCAAACACACATACCTATAGCATTTTCTTCTCAGTCCAAAAACAAAAATGGCCGAAGGAGTTCTCTTCGATTTAGCTAGGGAAATCATTAAGAAGTTGGGTTCCCGCGCCCTCAAAGAGATAAGTATTAGATGTGGTCCGAAAGTTTAGGCTCATATTTAATTTGGTTAGGGTTATTATTTAATAGTGAAATAAATATAAGTCATTGATTTTGATATTTGATGGACGTACCGGATTTAAAGTTATCAATATATATAAATTGGTCATCTCTCCACCTATTAGAGTTAGCAGACTAAAATCTATCTAATTCTCTGCTACATGAAATTTAAGGTTAAGTGAGATAAATCAATTTAACCAAAATTAAAAATTTGATTCAAGTCTCTCTACGATATGATGAATTCCGCATCAAGTAAGTATTTTTATACTCTATTTATGCGGCAAATTATTTATTTAAGATTCTATGTTTTATGATCATGTTTATTTTGCATGACCATTATGTTAGTCTTATATGTGGTATCAGAGTATGAGTTTTGAATAAATAATTTGTTCATGTATTATGATTGATTGATTATGCAAAATTTATGTTTGTTTTAAGTTTATGGGTGTTGTTTGAATTGTTTAAGTGCTTCATTAATATGTTTGCCGAATGCATGTTTTAGATCTTGGTCGAATAAATGTTTAAAAAAAAATGGTTTTCGGCATTAATGGCTAAGGAAATGGTCAAACAACTCATGAGTTTTTGTTCTTATTTCAATGTTTTGGTCATATGTATATTGTTGGCCATTGATATGAATTAGAGAAGATGGCCATATGAATTAATTGGCCAAATGGCTCTATGAATTGTTAATTGTTAATTAGAAAAGATGGCTTTTCTTTTACCAAAATTATGATTTTCTTTTCAAGTGAATTTTTGTTGAAGGGGTCGTATGAGTTGATATAATTATTGTTGGCTAGATATATCAATTATTTTAATAGAATAATTTTTAGTTATATGACATTAAGGTTAAATTAGTTAGTTAGTTACCAAAGTGGCCAAACTAGTTTAATATATGGTCATATAATTTTTGAAATTTTATAGAATGCTATTGTTTAGGTCATAAAAAATTATTAGTTGCTAGAAATTAAGAATTTACCCAAAGGTAGATTAATATTCTATAACTAATAAACATAAAGAAGGAAATATAATATTCTCTTGTCAAATGTAATATGGATATCCAAAGATACTATATATATATATGATAAAGTTTATTAATTACCTTATAAAGTTTGAATAGCATTCTAATTATGATGATGATGTGTATATATTATTGTGTTTATCCAAAGGAGACCTACAATATATTTTATGTGTTTAATTATTTGAATTTGTTAATTTAGTGAGCATTTATGTATTTGCAGTTGTTTCTCTTTATCCGCATGCTTTTGTTGTTACTATCTTTAATGGTTTAAACTTCTTTGAATGGCGTGAACAAGTTAATTTTCATTTAGGTGTTTTGGATCTTGACTTGGCGCTATTACAAGAAAAGCCTGCTGACATTACTGATACGAGCAGTAAGGCTGAGAAGTTAAAACATAAAGCATAGGATACTAACAGATTATGCCTTAGTTTCATAATGACAATTGCCAACAACATTAAGTCTACTCTTCCAGAAAGTGTAACTGCTAAAGAATATCTTAAGCTTGTGGAAGAGCGTTTTCATTCCGCTGATAAGTCACTTGTAGGGACACTAATGGCTGAACTCACGACCATGAAGTATGCAGTAATATGTCCTTGATATGACTAATATTGCAGCAAGACTTAAGACCCTGGTAATGACTGTGGATGACTCCTTTCTGGTATAATTCATTTTGAACTCATTACCTCAAGAGTATGGGCCTTTTCAAATTAACCATAACACTATTAAGGATAAGTGGGATATTAATGAATTGGCCAGTAAGCTTACTCAAGAGGAAACAAGATTAAAGGTACAAGGGGTTCATTCAGTAAATCTAGTAGGTCAAGGAGCTGGTAAAGTTATCAAACCAAAATCTAAGAAATTTAAGAAGAATGGACCAGCTAAAGTAGCACAGGTCACTAATGATAATAAGAAGGAAAGGAAGGTAGATAAATGCAACTTCTGTAAGAAAGAAGGACATTATCAGAAAGATTGCCCGAAACGTAAAGCTTAGTTCGAAAAGAAAGGTATCTTTCATTATGCCTCAACAATTTTTGAATCAAACTTATTTCAAGTTCCTTCTAATACTTGGTGGTTGGATTCTGGTGTCACTACTCATGTTTCCAATGTGATGCAGGGATTCCTTACAATCCATAGCATAAACCCAAATGAGAACTTCTTGTTCGTGGGGAACCAAAAGAAGACCCCAATTAAAGGCATAGGGACTTATCATCTTATTTTAGATACTGGGTATCACCTGGATCTACCACAAACTCTCTATGCACCTTCATTTTCTAGAAATTTGGTTTCTGTATCGAAACTTAATGTTAATGGGTTTAGTTTTAAGATTGAAAAAGGATATTTCAATTTATTTAATAAAGATGATTCCTCTATTGGTTCTAGAATTCTTGTGGATGGTTTATATAGATTGAAACTTTATGTTAATTTCTTTGCATCCCTAATGTGTGTTTATTAGAATATTAGAATTAAACGTAGTATGGCAAATGAAAATTCTATTTACTTGTGGCATAAACGTTTGAGTCTGTATCCAAAGAAAGGCTACAAAGATTAGTAAAGAATGAGATTTTACCAAATCTAGATTTTACTGATCTTGGTTTATGTGTGGATTGCATTAAGGGAAAGCAAACCAAACATAACAAGAAAGGAGCCACAAGAAGTACTCAACTTGTTGAGATTATACACACCGATATATGTGGACCTTTTGATACTCCATCTTTTGGCGGAGAAAAGTATTTTATCACCTTTATAGATGATTTTTCACGTTATGGATATGTCTATTTGCTTAATGAAAAATCTCAAGCTATAAATTCCCTTAAGGTATTTATTAAAGAGGTTAAAAGGCAACTAGATAGAAAAGTGAAAATAGTAAGGTCTGATAGAGGTGGAGAATACTATGGAAAGCATGGAGAATCAAGACAAAATCCAGGTCCATTTGCAAAGTTCCTCGAAAGACATAGCATATGTGCACAGTATACTATGTCAGGCACACCTCAACAAAATGGTGTGGCAGAAAGGCCAAATAGAACATTAATGGATATGGTTAGGAGTATGATAAGTAATTCCTCATTACCCAAATCCTTGTGGACATATGCACTTAAAACTACAGTATATTTGCTGAATAGGATTCCTAGTTAGGCAGTTCCTAAAACTCCTTTTGAGTTATAGACTGGAAGGAAACCTAGTTTAAGACACTTGCATGTTTGGGGTTGTCCTGCAAAGGCACGAATGTATAATCCACATGAAAACAAATTGGATTCACGACTGTTAGTGGTTACTTTATTGGTTACCCAGAGAAATCCAAAGGGTACAGGTTTTATTGTCCAAACCATAGTTCTGGAATTATTAAGACAAGCAATGCCAAATTCATTGAGAATGGTGAAGTTAGTGGGAGTACTGATAAACAAATTATGGATATTAATGAAATAAGGGTTAACATTCCATTACCCATAAATGTTCCTGCATCCACAATTGTTCCAAATATTGTACCAAATTTTCAAGAACAAAATAATAATGAACAATATTTGAATGAAGAAGTACTCCATGAAGAACCTAACCTACCACCAGCTGATATAAATGAACCATGTGGAATAGCTTTAAGTAAACCTGTAAGGGTGAAAAGACTGGCTATTTTAGATGATTATTTGGTTTATTTGCAAGAATCAGATTTTGATTGTGGCATTGATGAAGATCATGTTTCCTTTTCACAAGCCATTAACAGTGATAAGTCTGATAAATGGATCAATGCTATGAAAGAGGAGATAAAATCAATGGCTGAAAATAATATATGGGATCTTGTCGAATTGCCAGAAGGTTCTAAATGAGTCAGATGTAAGTGGGTCTTTAAGACTAAACATGACTCGAATATAAATATTGAAAGACTTAAAGCTAGACTTGTTGCCAAGGGTTATACTCAGAAAGATGGCATTGATTATAAAGAGACATTTTCACCTGTTTCAAAGAAAGATTCATTAAGAATCATTATAGCTTTGGTAGCTCAATATGATTTAGAGTTACATCAAATGGATGTGAAAACAACCTTTCTTAATGGGGATAAAGAGGAAGAAATTTATATGGATCAACCTGAAGCTTTTTCCATAGAAGGAAAGGATCATATGGTGTGTAAACTTAAGAAATCAATATATGGACTTAAACAAGCTTCCAGGAAATGGTATCTTAAGTTCAATGATACTATTACATCTTTCGATTTTCAGAAAAATATCGTTGATTAGTGCATTTACCAAAAGATTAGTGGGAGTAAGTTTATATTTTTAGTTTTATATGTTGATGATATTTTGCTTGCTGCTAATGATTTAGGCATCTTGTATGAGATTAAAAATTTTCTCTTTAAGAATTTTAAGATGAAGGATATGGGAGAGGCATCTTATATTATTAGAATTTCAATATCTAGAAAGAGATCACATGGATTATTAAGATTGTCTCAGAAAGCTTACATTGAGAAAATTCTTAAGGGGTTTAATTTGAACAACTGTTCAGTAGGTGTTGTCCCAATAAAAAAAGGGGACAAATTTAGTCTTATGCAATGTCCAAAGAATGATGTGGAGTGAAAGCAAATGAAATCTATTCCATATGCTTCTGTTGTGGGCAGTTTGATGTATTTGCAAAATTGCACAAGACCTGATATTAGCTTCGCGATTGGAATGTTGGGTCGATATCAGAGTAACCCTGGTATTGATCATTGGAAAGCTGCAAAGAAAGTGATGAGATACCTTCAAGGAACTAAGGATTATATGCTCACATTTAGGAGGTCTGATCAGTTAGAAGTGATTGGATATTCAAATTCAGATTTTGTTGGATGTGTTGACAGTAGAAAGTCAACTTTTGGCTATTTGTTCCTGTTAGAAGAAGGGGAAATTTCATGGAAAAGTGCCAAACAATTTGTCATTGCCTCATCCACTATAGAAGCAGAGTTTGTAGCCTTTTATGAAGCTACAATTCATGCATTATGGTTGCGGAACTTTAAATAAGGAGTTGTGGTTGTTGACACCATTACCAAGCCGCTGAAAATTTATTGTGATAATTCCACAGCAGTTTTCTTCTCCAAAAATGACAAATCTTCCAGAGGTGCTAAACATATGGAATTGAAGTACTTTGCTGTCAAGGAGGAGGTTCAGAAATAAAGAGCGTGCATTGAACATATAAGAACAAATCTTATGATTGCAGATCCTTTAACTAAAGGCTTACAACCAAAGATATTTAAAGAACATGTACATAGAATGGGTCTTGGTTGTATTGAAGATTGATTATGATGATGTTATGACACTCTTGAGCTCATTAATGTGATTTGTTTCTAAATTTATCAAATTATTTCTTGTTCCTTATGCTTGTATACGCTTAATGTTTTGAACAAGAAAATTAGTGTGTCTTTAAGACAATTAAGTGGACATTAAGTTATTTATATATAACTTACGTAACCTAACTTGATAAGTTGCTAGTGTAGTAGTATATGGAAGGGAGTATGCAATTTAAAAGTGTATGACCGCTATAACTTTTATTATGTAAATTATCATGTTAAGGTTAATCATGATGGAAGAATGGCATTATGAAATTTAATTATGCACGCCTGATGTTTACATTATTAACGTCATGAACTATCGAACCAAGTGGGAGAATGTTAGATGTGGTCCAAAAATTTAGGCCTATATTTAATATTTAATTTGGTTTCCTATTTGGTTAGGGTTATTATTTAATAGTGAAATAAATATAAGCCATTGATTTTGGTATTTGATCGATGTACCGGATTTAAAGTTATCAATATATATAAATTGGTCCTCTCTCCACCTATTAGGGTTAGCATACTAAAATCCATCTAAGGTTAAAGGAGAGAAACCAGTTTAACCAAAATTCAAATTTGATTCAAGTCTCTTTACGATATGATGAATTCCACATCAAGTAAGTATTTTTATATTCTATTTATGTAGCAAATTATTTATTTAAGATCTTATGTTTTATGATCATGTCTATTTTACATGATGATTATGCTAGTTTAACAGTTTATTCTAAAAAAAAAAGCATTCATGTCTAAACTAGAAACATTTTAGTGGAATAAGCTATTGAAAGTTAGATCACGTCGAAAGAGAATGAACATTGAAGTACCGAATATCAACAGAAAAGGCAAGATCTCGAAGCCATGGAAATAAGTAAGCAACATCTTTCTCTTTTATGGTGCTGTCATTGGTCAAGTAACATTTGAATAAGATATAAAAGAAAGGGACATATCAAATCTAACAGTCTTAGTTGGTGACTAAAGTGAAAACATACTTGAGAACAATAGAAGATGATCCAAGATTATGGT